>JAYXIM010000294.1:0-44044 GCA_037575425.1 Anastrepha fraterculus | reverse complement strand
ATCACTGTAAATTAAACACCGCTTGGTAGATTTCAATAAAATGTATACTGCTTTTGAAAAACATTTCAAACTAGTGCCTGATCGAAAGATTTTTTTTTAATTTCGATTTTTTTTAAATTAATTTTCGGTTTTTTTCTCGAAAATCTGAAAAATATTTCCATTAATTAAAAACAAAAGTTGCGATCAGGCACAAAATTATCTATTAATAAAACTAATTTCTCTCGTCCGATTGATCTTGTGATGATCACCGCAAGGGACTTCTGGAGAAACGGGCTCCACACAAACAGTGATAACTTTTACAATTATTAATTTTTTAAATTTTTCTTTTAATTTTGCTAAAGTCAAGTCGACACATGGTGTATTAATGTTATGTTTTTATTTTTGTAAAATAAAGCAACAGACTAGCAAAAAAAAATTATCGAAAATCATCATATTTTCGTACCTCTGACTACCCCTAACTCCTTAGACGCCTAACGGAGAGATTGGTTTTTCAGAAAAAAGTTACTGATTTTTTTTTGAGTAGAATTTTATGGAAAATTTTGAAAATATTCAAATTAATTTTTTTTAAATATAATTAAAATTGGTTTTAAATAAAGCTGAACTAATTTTTTTTATAGAGCCACGCTGCGATCGGGCGCAACGCGAGCCATGTGGGATCGCTACAGAAAGCTAAAAAAGGAAGAGAGACGTATTATCCGAAAGAAGAAACGAGAGGCCGAAATACGTGAGTGCGAAGAGCTTGAGATGCTGGCCAATAGGAACAACGCCCGAAAATTCTACCAGAAAGTTCGGCGGCTTACAGAAGGTTTCAAGACCGGGGCGTTTTCCTGTAAGAACAAAGACGGCGAACTGGTGACTGACGTACAGAGCAATCTTAAATTATGGAGGGAACACTTCTCGAACCTATTAAACAGTGACAGCTGCGCATGTCACCGAGAAAGTGAAGATCCCGATACCCCAATCGTTGACGACGGAATTGTCGTCCCGCTACCCGATCATGACGAGGTGAGAATAGCGATTACGCGGCTAAAGAACAACAAAGCCGCGGGCGCCGACGGACTGCCGGCTGAGCTATTCAAACATGGCGGCGAGGAGCTGGTAAGGTGCATGCATCAGCTCCTATGCAAAATATGGTCGGATGAAAGCATGCCTGCCGATTGGAATTTAAGTGTGCTCTGCCCAATCCATAAGAAGGGCGATCCTGCAATTTGTGCCAATTACCGCGGGATTAGTCTTCTAAATATCGCCTATAAGGTTCTAGCGAGCGTATTGTGTGAAAGGCTGAAGCCCACCGTCAACCAACTGATTGGACCTTATCAGTGTGGCTTCAGACCTGGAAAGTCTACCATCGACCAAATATTCACAATACGCCAAATCTTGGAAAAGACCCATGAAAGGAGAATCGACACACACCATCTTTTCGTCGACTTCAAAGCTGCATTCGACAGTACGGAAAGGAGTTACCTGTATGCCGCGATGTCTGAATTTGGTATCCCTGCAAAACTAATACGGCTATGTAAGATGACGTTACTCAACACCAGCAGCGCCGTCAGAATTGGGAAGGACCTCTCCGAGCCGTTTGATACCAAACGAGGTTTCAGACAGGGTGACTCGCTGTCGTGTGACTTCTTTAACCTGATGTTGGAGAGCATCGTACGTGCCGCAGAACTTAATCGCTCAGGCACAATATTTTATAAGAGCGTACAATTGTTGGCGTATGCCGATGATATTGACATCATTGACATCACCCACGTCACTGTAGACAGTTATAATTTCGAGGTTGTAAAAGATTTCGTCTATTTAGGAACCAGCATTAACACCGATAATAATGTCAGCCTTGAAATCCAACGTAGAATCTCTCTTGCCAACAAGTGCTACTTTGGACTAAGTAGGCAATTGAGCAGTAAAGTCCTCTCTCGACGAACAAAACTAACACTCTACAAGACTCTCATCATGCCTGTCCTAACGTATGGCGCAGAAGCTTGGACGATGACAACATCCGATGAAGCGACGCTTGGAGTGTTCGAGAGAAAGATTCTGCGTAAGATTTTTAGACCTTTGCACGTTGGCAACGGCGAATATCGCAGACGATGGAACGATGAGCTGTATGAGCTTTACGACGACATAGACATAGCGCAGCGAATAAAGATCCAGCGGCTACGTTGGCTGGGTCATGTCGTCCGAATGGATACAAACGCTCCGGCTTTGAAAGTATTCGATGCGGTACCAGCTGGTGGTAGCAGAGGAAGAGGGCGGCCTCCTCTGCGTTGGAAAGATCAGGTGGAGAAGGACTTGGCTTCACTTGGTGTGTCCAATTGGCGCCGGTTAGCACGAGAAAGAAACGACTGGCGCGCTTTGCTAAACTCGGCCAAAATCGCGTAAGCGGTTATAGCGCCAATTAAGAAGAAGAATTTTTTTTAAGTATATTTCTGTAATTGGTTTCTCTTTGAATGAGTTCACTACATTTTCAAAAATGTAAGTTTCCATTTTAAAATGCATAACCGCGAAGGTTAGGTTAGCTTAGGTTTTTGTGGCAGTCGGTTTAGAGAAGCCAACTCACCTAAGTGTGTATTCATCATAGAACCATTTAGACGCTCTTATGAAGCGTAGGATAGGTTTTATCCCGACACCGGCAGGTTTCGTAAGAGAGTTAAAATGGTATTTTCCTAACAAAGCGGCTCCACTTCTAGCTATGGCAAGGCAATTACAGAGCAAGTGTTCTACTGTTTCTTCCACTTCCTCGTCTCTACAACTTTTGCAGTAATCATGCGAGAATAACAACAATGACCGGTGACACAAGCCACGAACTTCGAGAGGTTCTCTCTTGAGAGGTTAAGTGAGCTTTGTTTTTATCTATTTGGAGCCAAATTAGCCTGGATGGGATCGAGACGTCACATATCCATACCTTCTTCAAATCAGCAGTTTATTACTTGAGCGAACCCAAAACTAGTATCAGCAGCGACACCTCTTTTACGAGGACGCAAACTTATTCCTATACACAATATTTTCTTTTTTCCATGACCTGTTGGTCTCTTTGAGATTATTATTTTCCATACTTAATTTGCAAGTTGCCATAGGAATTCCAATATTGTCCCTTTTTTCAAGCAGTGCAAGTTTAGTACCTTTTCCGGCTAACTCATCGGCTCAGCAATTTCCTCCAATATCTCTATGTCCTGGATATATGCCATATAAGACTGACTTTGAAGACGGTGCTGATATCATTTAGAGCTGCCAGGCATTCCTGAGCAATCTTTGATCTTAGTATAACTGTTTCCGTTGATTTGAGGGCCGCCTGGCTGTCCGAGAAGATATTTATTGTAGTTCTTGTGAAGACAAACAGTTTTGTTAAGGTACACATCTACCTCCTATATGGCTAGGACTTCTGCCTGGTAGACAGTACAGTAGTCCGTCAGTCGGACAAATAATTCTAATCCTAATTCTGTAGAAAAATCTTTATAGCCTACTTTATTTTCTAGCCTTGAGAATTCCGTTCACATTGCACGCCTCAAAGTTACGTAGGCTGCATTAATTCTGCCTCAACTCATAGGCGGAAAATATGATATGCGTTTTGTAAGCCTAAAAGAACACCTCTAATTCTTTATATCCTTAAATAAATATTTTATATTCATTAATATTTTATATTCATTAAATAATTTATAGAAAATAATTTCATCATCGCATATAAATTTTCACGGCATATTAAATTTTCATCGCATGTGGATGGCTAAGTAATTAAAAGTTTCGCCAAAAGCATTCAATTTGCCAACTGATGCGCGCATAATATCGAAAAAGTATTAATTAATTAAGTAGATTGTGATTTGAATGGCTGAAATATAAGTATTTATGGAATATACAAAAATTATTTTACTTGCACTATTTGCCTACGCAACTACTGTTTAGCTAATATTTCAATGCTTAATTAATTTATTAAGTATATCATAAAATTTTTGAAATATTTTTGTTTTGCAGCAAATTAATAGCAAATGCATGCGAGTAGGTGTAAAACGAGTTTAGTGGCATATTCAGCCAGGAAAATAAGTTTTCATAGATAATTAACTCATTGGCTCATTTGTTTACGCACACAAATAAATAGTGGAGCTTTCACAAAGGTACCCTGCAGGGAAAAATGAGAGTTGTGAATTAGAATGATAATAACATGTATTAGAAGTAGTTAATTAGTCCTATTGACTTGCACTACTTTCTTAAATAATTAACTTTTTTTTTGTGGTGCGAGAGGAGGGTTCAAAATACCTTCGCACTTACAGCGACCATCGTCAACTGCGACGAATGGTGTAGCCACTAAAACAATCCCTCCTGCTCTCCTGGGAAGACTCCCTTCCCGGAACTACTGTGCTTTACTTCGGGAAGGCCCAGAGCGGTGTCTATTGAATGGACCAATACTATTCACTCACGTCTGGGACCACCATATTTGCAGCCAGCTTCATGTTATAGGCTCGTCTTCCAATGTCTCTGTGCCGTCATAGCAGCTCTCAGATTCCTCTCACATGGGCGTATGGCTGTTATACGCTATCGAGGTTTCTTTTGCATATGCAACAATACAGAAACATCGGAAGATGTTGCGATAATATTATACCGCCTTATTCCGGCGTGAGCACATGACTCTAGCATCTGTGATTTGTCTTCTGTTTGTAGACAGTCCACCTCCTATCGAGGGCTGATTTGTTTTACTCTGCGTTTTGCGCTGCCATTCCGCGCGTTGCAGGTGCAGCATTAACCCCTTTGCTAAACTTTTAACTGCGTTCCAAGAGTCATTTGATACACACACGTTAGTGATTAAACTGTATGGGCTCAGCTGTTCACCCAAGACTAACTCAAGCGTTCGGTGTTCTTCGTTGAAACGATTACAGAAGAAAAACACGTGCTCCGCGCTTTCTATTGCATTGTTGCAGCTTAGACAGAACGGAGTGTTCTCCATGTGAAAACAATGGAACTACCCAAGAACGGATGGGCCACTCAATATTTGGGTTAATTAGTGATCTACGTCTCCGTGTCTTCTGGTCATCCATTGGCTAATTTTGGGGATAAGTCTATAGATCTAACGTCCGTTAGAAGATGAGTCCCATTTGGTTTGCCCTTTTTCTAACGATTGCAGACGTTCTGCAACTTTCGCCTCAGTTGTCGGCTTTACTCCTTATCTGTCATAAAGTTGTCTCTTTTCCTGCACAAGTATATCTATTGGGAGCTTTCCAGCGATGACGAAAATCGCGTCGTCTGATACGGTCCTGTATGCGCACGCGACTCTTAGTGCATTTCGTCGGTTCACTTGAGCTACGGGTCTAACATTCGATGGCTTAGCTGTTGTCCATATAGGATCAGCATATAAGATGACTAAATCCACCGCACTTGCTAGAAGGTACCTTCTGGCGCTTTGCGTTCCACCTGTGTGTGGAAGGATCTCGTAAGAGCACCATTGACTGCTGCTGCTTTGGAACCCACAGTTGCTAAGTGTTGCTTGAAGCATAGACGTGCATCAATCATTACGCCTAAATACTTTATTGCCTCTTGCGACAGTATTTAATGGCCACCTATCCGCAATTTCATGAACTCTTTGAACACTCAACCACGTACAAAACTGCCCAAATTATGCCAAGGACTTGGAATATGAAAACTACAAACTTTATTTTATCACTCTCTAGAAAGGACTGGAAATATTGGTTGGAGTACTGACGGGTCACCGTTCGTAATCCACAAACACGTTTTCAAATAGCATTTGTCCAGAGCCCTGCGTGTAACACCTGCAACGAAGCGAGAGCTAGGAGTATTTTGGAACATCGACTTTGTCACTGCCCTGCTCTTTGTAGGGCTCGACAAATCCGCCTAGGATGAAAACATTTTTCATTCTTGAAGGATATTGCAAATACATAGCACTGGTAACACAGGGCTCATTGTGGTCTGACGGTCTAAGTAAAGTCTTTTTACAGATCAGACAGCACTACCTAACCTCACCTATTACCTGGATCTAGCCGCAGAAGATCGGTCGTCCGGAAGTCCAGATCTGAATCTGATAGTTTGTAGTGAGAATTGGAGAGCATGGCCTGTTAATGACCTCACAGAAATTTGGAGAGTCTCAAACAAACTTTGGTTCCAGCAGCGCCGTGAATATCCATGGAAACCGTGCGCGCTGCAATAGCAGAATGGCTTAATCGTTTGAAGGTAAAAGCAAATGGTGACAATTTTGAATGAAAATTCAAAAGTTTTTTGTTTAATGTAATAAAGTGAACTTCATTAAAAAAGTATTATGATATAATTCATAACGGATTTTACTTGCAACAGAACTAAGTATATGAAGGACAGTGGACCCGAATACTCCTAATAAAAAAACACATTCGGCCCTTTATGCCACTAAAAGGAAAACAAATAATTTTAGTGCAGCTTTCGAACTTAATTACTTTGTTTTATGTATCTGGAAAGCCCGTGCCTCGGCGTGACTCAAATGTGAACAGTAATTGCTAATGACTAACACTTTCCCGCTATTGAACGCTATTGCGTCTATTTGCCCACCTTTTATTAACTTAGTATAGTAAATATATGGATCAGGAAAAATCACATTTGCTGACAATTCACAATTAAATCCAATGTAATTAAGAGTCAACTGAAATTGGCGCAGCATCCGCTTAAATATACGAGTCATAGCCAAATACTTGAATAAAATACAAATATTTGATAAAAATCTAAAGAAACAAAATGAGCGAGTGATTATAAAGAAAGAGGTAAGCAGCTAAATTTAATTATCAGATCACTGTTTGATGGCTTGAACATCCTGTTTACAGATTTGAAATCAATTTAAGAAGAATTACTATATAAACAATTCAGCTGGTGTTATATGAAAGTTTATATTTGGAAATATGATATTGGTAATCCCCTTATACAACACTATAATTTTTCTAGCTAGAAATGCTATAGGAAAGGAATTCACTTATCTTTCAAAATGAATTTAGAGATGTGGATAAGTAACGACATTGAATGGAAATATCCACTTTTGTTGACAAATTTCAGGTAGTCATTTGACTGATTACACTTTGCAACATTAAAAGTTATCAAAAAAAAAATTTACAGACGTGAAAGAAATTAAATTTTATATGCAACTAGCTGTACCCGGCGCGCGTTTCTACGCCAAGAACTAAAATAAATTTAAGAAAAATGACTAAAGAAAAATCAGTGCACAAATATTCAATTCGATGTTTATTGAAGTGCTGTGGGATACACAATATTTGTTGTTTTTCCATCTGGTGCATAGACGAATAAGTCAGAAGGTTTTCCGGCACGTGAGCAAGCCACATAGAGCTGTCTATGTGAGAAGCATGGATTCTCCAAATTTAATCCACACACTCGTAACGACTGTTGTTGTTGTAGCAGCATTGTCCTTGTGCTTTGTTAATAGTCATTGCGAAAGCGAGTCGCACCGGGAACTGTAAACGTTTGAATTCGAAAGGAATATCTGTCGGGATCATTGGGATACGTGGCAACAGTACGTTTTCACCTTTGAATTTTCCAGTCAAAGTTGTTGCCTCGATAACATTGTTCATCATTTTCTTGACTGAGAGTCGGGTTCCGTTGCACAGTCGTGGTGGATTTATGTTTCGAAGAAGAATGATGGGGAGGCCAATTTTCAATTTAATAATGTGCGGCGGCATGCCTGGCAAATCAAGAAATCCGTTTGATTCGTCTTGATTCTCCACAGTATGGATGGACTTATATGTTGTCGCTTCACTGGGTATTCCATGCTGAATGGTGAAGTTGATGGTATTGACATCGATGTTTTTGGCCGCAATATAGCACGCATACTGAGCCACTGATGGTTTTTGTAGTTTTGTGCAATGTTTGGAAAACTTTTTGCACCAATTCGTTGATGCTTTCTGTGATCTTACAGAAGTTTGCTGACAGGGTGATTCATTGTGTAGATTCATCAATTTCCATTCGCCCATTTCCAATATCCAATAATTGTTTTGCAAAATTTCCAGCCGTTGCATCCCGTTGTAGTTGTATACGCATGTTAGTTTTCAAAGTCAATTTCTGTAAATGACGCCATAGAACTGATGATTTAAGACATGCATTAAGGTCATCAGCGGGTATTTAATGTCGTGTAATGGGCAGTGTTTATCGAAAATCACCAGACAATAAAATGAGTGCGCCACCGAAGATCCGTATGTTTCCTCTCAAATCTCGCAGTGTACGATCAAAACTTTCTTGTGCGCCATTGTACATTCGTCCCATATGATAATTTGACACGTTTGTAGTACTTTTCCCATTCCAGAGTTTTTGTTGATGTTGCATGTTGCTGCCTCAGTATTTTGCATATTCAACGGCAGTTCAGCCACCATCCAAAAGAGTTGCCGCAATTCCAGATGATGCAATAGCCAGTGCAATATTACTTTGTGATCGTATGGTTGCCAAAACTATTGAAAGAAGAAAAGTCTTGCCTGTACCACCGGGCGCATCTATGAAAAACAGTCCACCGCTTTGTTCTGTGATTGCACGCATAATTCTGCCAAACGCAATGCGTTGTTCTGGAATCAACTGCGGAAGATTTCTTCTAACGAATGTCACCAGCTCGTCAGAATCATAATGTGTTTCTCGTTGTAAATCACGATCGACAAGGTTGTTTGCAGGTCGGTTTGAAGCAGGCATTCCCAGTTGCACTAGTGCCTTGTTAGCGATTGTCAAACATATGTCTTCAATCAAAACATGTCATATTCGTTTCCTCTGTGTAAAAATACATGGTCATACTAATTTTTATGACAATCGGTTGAACGGGGCAGAAGTTGCTACTCTGCAGCGCCACCTGGTGGCGAGTGGTGTTAATGAGCATATTCTACAAACCTTCTCCGTGGAAAGATACACATATATACCAATTTTTTTAATAATCGGTCCAATCGTTTTTGAGTTTATCGATGACATACAGGCAAACATTCATTTTTATATATAAAGATTAATTTTGTAAAGGATTTTAAAATTTAAATGAATAATTTCAAATAATTATACCCATTCTATATATAAATATCAAAAGAAAGAGGACATATACAATTGGAAAAAAATGTTTGTTTATTTCTCAACTGCGCTCTTCTTACTTTAAAAAAAATTAAGGTTTCCTCCCATGGAATGAAATATACACAATGGATACTACAGGTATAAAAACCAATAATTGTTCTGACGAACAAATTCAGTTATCATTGGCTGTATCTCATAACTTTTTATAAACCGGAGGAAATCGATAAACCATGTGTCACATATAGGTACAAAGTTATGCTACTTGTATTAGGTTGTGAAATAAGTTCGGAGCGTTTTTACCGAAGACGTTTATTTAAACAAAAAACAATAATTATATCAATCAGTTAATCAATTATATATTCGCCGTTGCTGCTTACAACCTCTTCCCACCATTTTGTATATGCCGCCCCGTCAACCAATTTGTATATGCCGCTCCGTCAAAAATCGTCTAGTCTGGTGTCAAAGAAGTTGTTGAGCCAGTTTTTAAGGACCTCTTTGTTATCGAAGGTGACGCCCTTCATATGTTTTGAAAGGAAGTGAAAAAGTTGGTAACCGGTCGGTGCAAAATCCGAAGAATACGACGGATGCTGAAGGACCTCCCATTCGAGCTCTTGGAGTGCGGCTTTGACGAGTTGTGCAACATTTGGCCTGGCATTGTCATGAATGAGTATGGTTTGACCATGGCGATCAGGTGTTTTGAGTCGGATAGTCTCATTCACGCGATGTAGCTGGGTAATGTAGAGTACCAAGGCATTTTTTTCGAGCGTTTCCCAGTGCACCATGCCCTCCCAGTCCCACCAAACACATATTATGACCTTCATTGGATGGAGATTCGGCTAGACTCTCGGCTTTGGCGTAACTCCTGGAGCCACCCACTCCTTTCTTTACCTCATATTGATGTACATGTTCCATTTCTCATCTCCCGTGACGATTCGGTACAAAAAGCGCTCTTTATGACCGCGTGTTGCTATACTGAGAAGCAGTTCGCAGGCGTCTTTGATTGTTTTTTTTTTCGTTGAGCTCGTGTTTTTTATGATCGCAGCTCATGTTTTCCGCCAATTCACGACTGGTTTGGCTACGGTTCGTGTTCAAAAGTGATTTGAGAAGTTCTTCAACGAATTCAGAAGGCCTTTGCTGCGGGACGTGTCATCGTCAAAGTCGCCATTTTTGAACGTTGCACGCCATTTCCCTGCTGTAGACTCGCCTATGACACCTTCTTCATACACGTCGCAAATGTGCCGGGCTGCTTCGGCAGCTTTTAACCTCGATGAAAAGTAAAGAAGAGCAGTTGTGGAATATGTTGATTTTTGCCTCATGGGTATTCCATTTCTAAGCCTCAATTCGAACTAATAAAAAGGTAACTAACTCAAAAACAAAATTAACATAGATTTGTAGATCAGAAAGAGTTCTATCGAATGAATACTAAAGGGTAAGTATAGCAAATAGCAAGCAAATCGTTGCAAAATAAAAGGAAATATTAAAACGCTATGAACTTATTCCCCAACCCAATAGTTTCCATGTGTTACTTAGAGACACAAAGTTATACTATTTCTAATTAGATCACAAGGGCCCGACAGACATACATATTTACAAAAGATAAAATCATGCAACGGAGGGGATTTTTGACTAAGGCAGGCTTGTGCTACTACGTACGAATGAAAACGTATTATCATACTTAATATCGCTTATACGTAAAGAGACATTTCTTCTGTAATAACAAACATTATCTTTAATTAGTTGATGCTTAAAAACAGACTAAAAACGGTAACGAGTCGAATTTGATCACATCCGATTAAGTCTATGGCGTCATGTTTAATAACGCAGATCGAATGTGTAAATCATTGCAATTAAATTCAAAGTGCTTGCACAGCTAATGACTCAGAGTTAATGCCTGTGAAAACGAAGCAATTTGAAAACACGTTTATTTAATTTTAATTTACATAATTATATCAATAGATAAGTGTACACTGAACTTAAAGATAAGTGGCTCCCAGTGAAAAAATTATCGCCGGTAAGAAATTTCGCTCGAATGAGTAGCTTGTGGCTGAAACTAAGGTCTATTTTGAGGCAAAAGATAAGTCGTTCTACAGAAGTCGTATTGAAATGTTAGAGCGGTGCTGATAGGATTGCGTTGTTCTTGAAGAAAAGTTCGTTGATGAATAAAGCCAAATTTGAACACAAAAAAAAAAAAAATGGAACTTTTCAACCCATGTGTTATATACTCAAATTCATAAATTCCTTTTCAATTCGTCCGGAATCTTTTTGCCACGGCATGGGCCCTCTGCAAAGTAAAAATATGTCCATATAATATTTTCATTGGCGCAAGCAATTAACTATTATTCCAAATTGCTCTCAGTTTTTCTCTACTTTGTTTTTTGTTTTGCATTTCCATTAAGTCCTGCAGCGCTGCAGCTAAGTAAATAAATGAAATGGAGTTAAGTGACTGATGGAAACATATCAATTGAGTGTGACCCAATGGGCCAAGCAATTCATTGCAGCTTCGAAGTCACGCGCGCTCTGACACGTGTGTGTGCACAGATTTCTATGGCGTTTTCATTGTTTTCGCCAGCATTTTTAATGACATAAATATTGCTTCAATTGCTAATGAATGGCTGTGGGTAAATGGTGGTATCGACAATCAATATGCTGAACATGTGCGAAGCGACGTCAACAAAAAATAAAATAAAAAAATGAGTTTTACAATTGGCACGGAGTGACGGAAATGAAAAGTCATTAGCAAGCCATGAGTATAAATAGATTTGAACGAATGAATGAGAGGCAGTAATTTTGAAATTAGTAATTGAGCGAAATGTTAATTGCTTTTTTAGCTAATTAATAGTCGCGCTTTGTATTTAGTACAGTTACGCTCTCAGATTAACATCAACAAGTGGCAAGAGGCAGTTTCTATATATGGAAATGTAGTTTAGCGATATGGGAGGCGTTGCACAGCCTTCCAATTTTGTAAATTAGTTATAGACAAGAAATATGCGCTATATGCCAATATCTACCATAGGACCAGACGTTGAATCAAGTTTGCTATATGAAGGGGTTTTGTAGGTCCCAGGGTAGAATTGTTATAGTATTAGTGGGAGCGTGCCCCACATACCATTGGTGTGACGGCACCTTTGAGATGTTTCTGACATTTTGATTTCAGCCTCCTTAAAAAAAAAAACCTACATTGTCCGAATTCCGAATGATTGTCATGCACCAAACCATTCGGCTACGGCGGCCTAGTATAAGTGAAAAATAAAGGGTGTTTTTCTTAGAGGTTAGGTTTTCAAGATGAAATAAAACGTATATAATTTAATGTTATGGCCAAGAATTTAGCTTTATTATAAAGATAAGGGTTTGCCATTATGTTTTAAAAATGATTTCGGGCAAGTGGCCGCCGCGGCTGGCTCGAATAAATTCCAGCCGAGAGGCCCAATTTTCAACCGCTTTTTGCAGCAATTGGGCCGTATGTCAGCAATAACGCGCCGAATATTCTCTTCCAAGACGTCAATCGTCTCGGGCTTATCTGCGTAGACAAGCGACTTCACGTAGCCCCACAAGAAATAGTCCAGCGGTGTTATATCGCACGATAATGCGCTCACCAAAGTTTCCTTCAATAAATCGATTGTTGCGTTGGCTGTATGGCATGTAGCGCCGTCTTGTTGGAACCAAAGGTCGTCCACATCAACATCGTCCAATTCAGGCACGAAAAAGTCATTAATCATGGCTCTATAGCGCTCTCCATTGACTGTAACATTATGGCCGGCTTCATTTTTAAAGAAATATGGACCAATAATTCCCTCTGCCCATAGAGCACATCAAACAGTGACTTTTTGAGGATGTAACGGCCTCTCAGCAATGGCTTGTGGATTATGTTCACTCCAAATGCGACAATTTAGCTTATTGACATACCCATTCAACCAAAAGTGAGCTTCATCGCTGAACAAAATTTTCTTGTGAAAATCGGGATCGGTGGCCATCTCGTTTTGGGCCCATTCACCGAACGTGCGACGCGCTTGATGGTCGTTCGGCTTCAATTCTTGCACAAGTTGGATTTTGTAAGCCCGCAAACCAAGATCCTTCCGCAAAATCTTCCATAAAGTGGATGGGCACATCTCCAATTGCAGCGCGCGATGGCGGATGGACTCATTCGGGTCTTCTTCGATACTCTGCTCCACAGCAGCAATAGCGTCTTCGGTGCGCACTGTACGACGTCTCTGAGGATGCGTATTATCCACTAGAGCAAACGTGGTGCGAAACCGATCCATGGTTAATCGAATTAGTGACTCTGATGGACGATTGTGTCGACCGAATATTGGACGCAGCGCGCGATGCGTCGCGCGAACCGAACCATTATTTTCGTAATAAATTTGCACGATTTGCAAACGTTGTTCAGGTGTAAGTCTATTCATTATGAAATGGCAAATCAAACTGAGCATAAATCAAGTGACTGCTGTCAAAAAGACCATCTACGAAAAAAGTAGTGCCAACTTGAAAACCTAACCTTTAAAAAAACACCCTTTATATACAGCAGTTTTAAAGTTTTGGAAGAAATCTCGATTTGTTCACATGAGATGAGAGGTGCTTAAATAAAATGCCGGACAATGGGATATGGACTTGTTGAGTTCTGATAGGATTAGTGGTTGATTAAAGAGAAAATACTGAATATAGTTTTTTATGAGGGTCGAGGTAAAAGACTTCGTATATTTAGGAACCAGCATTAATACTGATAACAATGCCAGCCTTGAAATCCAACATAGAATCTCTCTGGCCAACAGGTGCTACTTTGGACTAAGTAGGCAACTGAGCAGTAAAGTCCTCTCTCGATGAACAAAACTAACACTCTACAAGGCTCTCATCATGCCCGTCCTCACGTATGGCGCAGAAGCGTGGACGATGACAACATCCGATGAGGCGTACCTTGAAGTGTTTGAGAAAAAGATTCTGCGTAAGATTTTTGGACCTTTGCACGTTGGTAACGGCGAATATTGCAGGCAATGGAACGATGAGCTAGGTCTTATCGTCCGAATGGCTACAAGCGCTCCGGCTCCGAAAGTATTCGCTGGTGGTAGCAGATTAAGAGGAAGGTGTCCTCTGCGTTAGAAAGATCAGCTGTCGCTTGACTTGAGAATTAGGAGGCTTAAACTAATACACAACTTTTTTGAGCTGGCTTCTCCCACAAACAATTTTAAATTGAAAAAAAAAAAGATTAACAATATGTAAAATAACTGAGTCAGAACAATTAGAATAATAAAGTATATATAATAAAAATAAGCAGCTGTGTAAGATCAACTTATGTAAATATTCTTCAATTTGGCGCACAAAACACTGAAAACTGGCTTACCTCCGCCAAGAATTAAAATACATAGAAGACCAAAATTTTAATTCAAAAAATCCAAAATTCTAAAAAATACTTTAAATCCACTCGAGAATAAAACTTGTTTATTATGCAATATAAATTTGATTTTTTACTACATTACCAATCACTGGCATGCAAATCTGCCTCTGACACGTGAAATGGCAAATTTCTCACTTTCCATTTTTGACGAGTACGTTTGAGGAATACTTCTGACGTTTGTACGAGTGATAAGTGGATGTTTATTTGCGTGAACACGTTTACAATTAAATATTATAGTCCTCAATTATTAACATATTTGTGTGACATGTGGCTAACAATGTTACTTTCGCCCATTTGATGACGTCATTTACGCAGCTTCTACTAAAAAGCAATAAGATTTGAGCAAAGAATGTACGCAAATAGAAAAAAAATCAAAACAATAATGAAGGCCTAAATGCCGGCTCATTTGTACAGATTCATATAGATGCGAACTTACTTGTTCGTACATACATACATAAAAAATAAGCTCAATGGTATATTGCAAAGTAACTCGTCATAGGTCGTAGTTGCAAAAGTATCACTTTTTTAAGGTAAGTATTCGTTGCTAAAAGTATTCAACATACAAAGAGATGGCTCGTATAAGCATAGTACTAAATTCGCGTTTCACGTGCAATGGATGCCGAAAGCAATACGAATTGCATGCCATGATATATGTGTGAATTTTCGCATGCAACTCACGGCAAGGTAGTACTCAGTTCACGCTGTGAAAACACCGCGCAACATCACAGCAACTGGACTCTAGCAACATTTTTTCACACCTAATTAAAATGCACATTTCATTTAAAATTGGGCGAAAACCCACAGTTCGTTTGCGTGTGAAGTGCCTGAGTATGAACACCCGGAAGACAGGGCATTTTTAAGCGAAATATCTTCGCAATATGCCTTGTTTGAATATATTTATATGTAAAAAGGTGTAGCAGGAGTTATTTTTATGAGCTTAGCTAATAATAACTTGTAATTCGATAGTTATCACTGAACCTTAAAGGAATTCTTTTGAAACTTTTATATATGATAATACCTCTTCTTCTTCATAATTGATGCGATAACCTTCTACTCGATTTTGGCCGAGTTTAGCATAGTGCGCCGGTCGTTTCTTTCTTGTGCTAACCGGCGCCCGTTGGAAGCACCAAGTTAAGCCAAGTCCTTCCCCAACTGATCTTTTCAACACAGAGGAGGCCTTCCTCTTCCTCTGCTGCCACCAGCTGGTACCGCATCGAATTATTTCAGAGCCGGAGAGTTTGTATCGATCAACGTAGCCACTGGTTCTTTTTTGCTGCGCAGTGTCTATGTCGTCGTAAAGCTCATACAGTCATTGTTCCGTCGCCTATGATATTCGTCTTCTTCAACGTGCAAAGGTCCAAAAATCCCCCTCAGAATCATTTTCTCAAGCACTCCAAGGGACTCCGTCATCGTCCAAGCTTCTGCGCCATACGATAAGACGGACATGATGGGAGCCTTATAAAGTCTTGGTTTTGTTCGTTGAGAGAGGACTTCACTACTCAGTTGCTTACTTTGTCCAAAGTAGCACTTGTTGTCAAGAGAGATTCTACGTTAGATTTTAAGGCTGACATTATTATCGGTGTTAATGTTGGTTCCTAAAAAACAAAAAAAATGGTTCCTAGATAGACGAAGTCTCTAATAACCTCGAAATTATAACTGTCAACAGCGACGTGGGTACCGATACGCGATTCCGCCGACTAATTGTTTGATGACAAGAGCTACTTTGTTTTGTCCTCGTGCACCACCAGACCCATTCGCTTTGCCTCTTTATCCAGTTTGGAGAAGACAGAACTAACAGCGCGGTTGTTAAGGCCGATGATGTTAATAACACTTTAAAGAAACCTTTAGTATACAATTTATATAACTTCCTATGGTTCCGCGGTGATGATAGTTAACCAGTTAGCCAGCCAAGAGTACCCTGTTAAATATTACCAGGAAAGGCTTCGGTAAATAAAAAGTGATATCATCTAAGACAATGGAATTGCTGAGTCTACAGTTCGCACTTATGTAGCTGCCCTGAGATGATATCTCTGATGTCATCAAATTCGAAAAGAAGTTCGGAATTGATGTGGACAACGACTCAACTGGAGTACACCTGTGCCACCTGAAAGTAAGCTCCAGAAGCAGAGGGGATTGCAGGAGGCTGGTTGGACTGATAATGGACCACTTTCTATGAGCAAAGCACATGGATAAGGTAGGCATATCAGAGAGTGCACTCTGCCGAGCATGTGAAGAGGACGATGAGACGGTGGACCACTTTCTGTGCGCCTGCCCAGCCTTCGCTCGAATTAGAGTTGAGGTCTTTGGCACTGATGTGTTAAGAAGCGACTACCTTGGCTCCTGGGCACCAAAAAGATCTACTCAGATTCAAAGCAAATTAAATAGGGAATCCCAGTGCAGTACAATGGACTTAATTGTGTCTGAGTGCTGTACTTGCTAGTCTGTCCCGACAAAAACAAAGCTCCAGAAGTGTACCCTGTACTAGTACACAGATGGCTTGAAGATACCAGAAGGCATAGACACTGTAATTTATGGCCCAAAAACCAGGCGTTCTGTGCCGCTGGGTAGATTTCCCAAGCATATTCCAAGCGGAGGTGTATGCCATCTGTCTACTTGCAGAGATTAACTTAGATAGGAACTTCCGGAATGAGCGAATTGTCATTACTCTGCGACAGTCACACACGTGGCTCACTTGTTCTTGAGTGCATCGGGAAACTAAATGTATTAGTTACGCACAATCGCATCCGCTTAACTTGAGTTCAAAGATAGTCATTAATAGGACCCGAGCGCTTCCTTGCTATGAGACAACACACCAACAAGAAGAAGTTTATGTGAAGAGGTAAGCTAGTAAAGAGGTAAAGCTAAGGGAGGTTAGCTGGCACCAACCTAAGTGGCTACGACAGGCGAAATCCTTACTGGGAGGCGGCACAACCAAAAGAGGTGTCAGAATCTCATAACTCTCCTCAAGGATAAACTGAAAATGCTTATGGACACTCTCATAGGCCACTGTAGACTGTATAGACATTTGCACATAATCGGGATATGGTCCACGGACTCTTGTCGTTATTGCGACCAGTCCCAAGAGACCCCAATGCACCTTTTCTTTGAATGCGGCGCTATAACGCGGAAAAAGTTGAGACATCTCGTCCATTTGCAGCCGAAAGGCATGCATGAGGTCGAAGTGCAAACCTTCCGCGGAGGAGCATAGGACCAATATGAAATAGAATATTTTTAAGCACTGTAATGGAATGGATTTTCGTTTATATTTCAACTGGTCTAAAACTGGTTGTTTTTAGAAACTAGTAGACTTTAATTGTTTTGTTTTTGGTGATGCATGGCCGGGCAATTGACATCGCTGTGTTAAAAATCCACTTTCTAACATTCAAAGAATATAAAAAACAAACGAATTGGTTGAGCTGAAAAGTGAACTGGTAGTATTCTAGTTCACAGCTAGTCTTTTTCCCTGCAGGGTTCCTTTGCGTACAGAAATGCCTATGTATTGCACAATCAAAAGCAAATATTATGCATATTTTGTGTATACTCAAGATGTTAGTAAACTGAAATCGATACTGCGGGTTTTTCTGGCTGATAAAAATTGTCTAAACGGAGGGTTTGCCTTTACATTCAGATGAATGATTTATTTGCCTACGTCGTTCTGAAGTTTATTAAATACACATTTGTCCAAGCATTTAGTGTCCAACAAACAAACATACATACATATATATGTACCGACTATATGTGACAAATGTATGACTTTGCAGCCGCAATTCTCGCATTATTGATATTCGCTCAGACTGGTTGGATAGTTGAAAATAAAAATTAAAAAAAAAAATTATAAAATTCCATTCCAAAATCAATAAGTGAAGCAAATTGAGGAAGTTTTGAGCGTATATACATACATACTTAAGTCACAGTTTCAAAATTTGCAGGCAATTTTTTTTTAATTTAAAAAAATTTCCATCAAAATTTCAAACTTCTCGGTACGCAGTTTTGTAGCCCATCCAATTCTGCCAATTTAAAGTGGCTCAAAGCTGCCTCTGCGTTTTGATAATTAATTTTGTTTTTTTGTTACAAAGCGTATTCACTAAAGGTGGTGGCACTAGACCAACAACAGTATTTTCGCACGTTTGATTGTCAAAGCAAAGTAGAAAACAAAGAATGAATTCGCCTTGTTTCATTCCGGGCTGACAGCCACATGGACATGGCGAAAGTAAAAAGGGCAAGTCAGCTGATTTACCGATACCACCTTTAATAGGTTCGCCTTGCAGTGTTAGGTATTTTCTTCGGAATAACGAATGCTTGACATTTTTTTATATGGAGAAATTCACAAGACCGTCAGGAAAAAAAAAATATTGTCAAATCTCAACGCGATTTTTAAGCCATTTCAAATTTGCACTTTATTATACCAAATTTTAATGTACTATAAATCTTCGTACGTAAAATTTTTCCAAAGATGTCGTCTAAAAAAAATTTGAAATTTTGTTGGAAATGTTTTGATTTTTTTGATTTAAGTTTGTATAAAGCTTCAAGTTTAAATGACTTTTAGGGCTCTGGAAGGCTACGACTTTTGTTGTAGTATAAGTTATATTTTTATAAATAAATAGAAATTGAAAAAAATAACAAAAAAAAATTGAAATCAGTGTTTGCACTAACTAAAGGGTTTTTCAATTGGCGCGGGTAGATTTTGGCGCCCTGTGGCAGCCATTTTGTTTTGATGACATCTGTCAAATCTTTTGTTTATTATTCAGTTGTTTATGCCAAATCATCATGGCAAGTTACACGATTGAACAGCACGTTCAAATGATAAAACTTTATTATCAAAATGAGTGTTCATTAACGCAAACGTTGCGCGCATTGCGCCCATTTTTCGGTAGACGTGGTGGCACTTCAAAGTCGACTCTTCAACGTTTGGTGGCCAAATTTGAGACGACCGGGTCAGTAAACAATCAGCCAACACCCGTACCTTCAAGGAACGCAAGATCAGCCGAGAACATTGCCGCGGTCCGTGAAAGTGTACAGCAGAACCTGAGGCAGTCTATTCCTCGCCGTGCACAAGAACTTGGCCTTTCGCAGACTTCAACTTGGCGAATTTTGCGTCGGGCTTGGGCCTACACCCGTACAATATCCAACTGACCCAGGAGCTCAAAGTTGATGACCATAGACAACGCCGTTTGTTCGCTGACTGGGCTTCGAATCGTTTGGAAGATAACCCCAGTTTTGGGCGAATAATGATCTTTGGTGACGAGACGCATTTTTGGATGAATGGCTGTGTTAACAAACAAAATTGCCGTATATGGGACGACACCAATCTACACGAGGTTCACCAGGTGATAATGCATCCTCAACAAGTTACCGTTTGGTGTGGATTTTGGGCCGGCGGCGTCATTGGTCCGTACTTTTTTGAAAACGACGTTGGTGAGGCGGTCACCGTCAACAGCGAGCGCTACACAACAATGATAACCAATTTCTTATGGCCCATATTGAACCATATGGACCTAGACGACATGTGGTTCCAGCAGGACGGCGCTACGTGCCACACAGCAAACGCCACGATTGACATTCTGCATGAACGTAGCAGCAACACCAACGAAAACATTGCTCTGCTCTTGCAACTGCTCTGAACATGAACGGATGGATAGTGTAGCAGATAGCACAAAACGCGAGATCAACTATTTTGCTCCGCTCCAAGCTACGTTACTCGTTACTGCTAGTATCTCAGAGCAATAGTAGAAAAAAATGGAAAGTTCTCTTTGTAGTAAAGAACTTAAAATCGGCCGCAGCGCTACTTTCGAAATTATTAATGTGTACTCCAGCTACGACCATTGCTTTTGCTTCTCAAATAATAGAAAAAGTTTTCTTTTTTAACAGCTCCCGCCCCTCGGCAGGCAAAGGCAAACCTCCGAGTGTATTTCTGCCATGAAAAAAGCTTCTTATAAAAGCCATTTGCCGTTAGCAGTCGGCTTAGAACTGTAAGTGCCTCCATTTGTGGAATAGCATCAAGACTCACGTTACAAATGGGAGGAGCAGCTCGGCCAAACAACTAACAGAAGTGCACGCGCCAATTAATTACAATAAAAACTACCAAATGGATTTTAATAAAAAAAAAATTAAATAATTAATTTGCAATTCGAGCATTCTCTGGTATTTTCAGAACAAAAAATTACTGAGAAGAAAAAATTGCTTTGGTTGCATTGAATTTAGGTATCGTATGAAATGTAAAAAAAAGTAGAATTATACTGAATTGTGATTGTGAAAATGTGATTTAATTTAAATATTCCTTTTAATAAATACTGTTTTTGGTTATTTGTTGACCTATTTTTTGTTACTTATGTTTAGAAATTTGAGAACTTAAATTTTGTAGCAAATCTCTTTGGTTTTTTTTTTTGGAAATTTACAGCTTTTTAATTGACTATTATTTTACCCACAACGTAGTTGTTGGAATTTTATTTGCCCAACAGTCCATATAAAGGGCTATCCGATTGGAGGTAATTTTGCCAATAGCCTTTTTTTTGATAGATCACGTTTGATTATTGTCAAACTAAATATATAGTTTTTTCAGTATTCATTGAAATTTCATCATGGAAAGACTTGCGCCTCAACAACGCTTTCAAACTGTACAATTGTATTACGAAAATCGACGCTCTGTGAAAAGCGTTCATCGCGTGCTTAGGCCAACTTAAGTCGTTCAGCGATGATACCCATTTTTGGCTTGAGGGGGGAGCCAGCTTTAGAAGCTTCACAAAATCGATTTTGTTTTTGCACAAATGTCTTCCCAAACTATCCAAGAATGTGTCCTCAAAGTTTCAGAAGCAAATTCAAAATATTTTCGGAGTTACAGAAGAAATTGTGAGCAAGCGTCGAGCAGGTATACGAGTGGATTTTTTATATAATATACAAAAACTTTCACGCGCAATTTCTCGGTTTTTTTATTTTTATGATTTTCCCTAATTGGCGGGAAAGATAGATAATGAGATAACATTGATTGCATTCGAAATTAAATTCTCTTCTAGTTGAAGCTAAAAAACCTGAAGAAAGTTATGATTAACCCACTTTTTAAACAATTTAAAGTGAATTTGTTTTTCCAAAAAAATGATTTTCTTTTTAATTAGCGAAAAATTGTTGAATTTCTCACTTTTTGTTTAATTTTCTTGGTTTAACTAGAAGCTATACTATACTAAAATAAAATTTTTTTTGGGTTTTTGGTTTCTGATGAAAATTGCGATCTGCATCTTTCCCGCCGCACGACACATGCACACTCGAGGTGCCTCGGCAAAATGCTTGTACCAGGCATAATATGACATATGTTTTAATGAAAAAATTTGAGAAGACTGCTGAAATATATAACTTTAAAACCAGAAAGTTTCGTTTCAATCGAATATTTCTTTCCTTCCCAAAAAAATCCACGCAAAAATCGATTTTTTGAAGCCTCTAAAGCAGGCTCCCCCCTTAATGTCTACGTAAATAAGCAAAACTGCCATATTTGGGGTGAGGAGCAACCAGAGGCCATTAAAAAACAGCCATTACTTCCATTGAAAACAACCGTTTCGTGTAGTATATTTGCTGGAGGAACCATCGTCGGCCCATATTTCTTCAAAGGCGAGGCTGGCGCCAATGTGACAGTGAATGGAGATCTCTATCACGCCATGCTAAATGACTTTTGATATCAGAAATTGAAGGCCGTGATCTTCATAATATTTGATTCGAACAAGACCGCGCTACTTGTCATACAGCCCATGAGACAATGGATTTACTGCGTCGTATCAATCTAGCTCTCGTCTCAGACCAGTGGATTGGCCACCAAGATCATCTTTTGACTTGTATTTATGAACCAGCTTATATTGAGGCATTGGATGCCAACATTACTAGAGTTATGCACGATATATAAACCGACCGAACGAAGTTCTCCAGCAAATCATTCAAAATTGATGTTTACGGATGGCCGGACTACGGCACAGTTACGGCCAACATTTGAAAGGGATATTATTTAAGAAATAAATGTCATGAATGGTTTTACACAAAAATAATGGAGATTACCTCATCAATTTGAATTTTCGTTATTTTATTTCAATTTCAAATGCGTTACCTCTAAATTGATCATCCTTTATTACATTTTCCATGTCTTCTCAAGCATCCATTTCATCGTAATTTCAAACATTATTAAACGAATTATTTTTCATTAATTAACGTAAATTTGGACTATTCATTACTACTAAAGGTCGATGAAGAGGAATGAAGAAGGGAAATGAATGGTTTTCATTTTATACCTTCTTTACTTTTTTTGCATATTTCAAGGCAATATATGTTTTTTTATTTACTGTGGACTCACAGATTTTTTGTACAAATATTTCGGCTGAGGGAACTCCTAGTGAAATTTTACGTCGAATATTTTTTTAGAACATTATATTCAAGAACCTCAACTTTCGAATGCTGACCCTAAGTAACATCCCGTCAGAAGTAATATTTCGGGCCGTTGGACGTTCTTCAATTGTTATCGTCGAGTTTGGCCCCAAAGTAAAGCGAGTTATTACACTGTGAAACTATTTGAGACCCAATGTGTGGGTGCGGAATGATTCAAATTTGGAATGACAGATCTAGACCCATGTAAGCCAGATATAAAATAAAACATACAAAGAATATATGTTTTTTTATTTAATGTGGACTTACAGATTATTTGTACAAATATTTCGTTTGAGGGAACCCCTAGTGAAAATCAATGCAGAATAATACACAACACAACATTTTTCTTTCCGATATGTATTTTAATTCTTTTTTCATTAATTCTAAAAAGACTAAAAGGCCAAAGCAAAGAAATTTTACCAATCAATGCAACACGATTTTGAGGTTTTACTACAAGGTTAAGTGCAAAATAAACAAGACTGAGCTAAAATAGAAACGACAAGAGCTTTGACCTGATAACTTCGAGTTTATTTATTCAAAATAGTCCCGTCTGGCCTTGATACACTGTTCTGTGTGATGTAAAAGCTCTTCTAAAGAGTGTTCCAGGTCATCGACCGGAATGTCTTTCAGGATGTCGGTAAAAGCCTTTTGGATGGCCTCTACGGACCCAAAACGTTTTCCTTTCATGGTCAAATGCAATTTTCCGAATAGGTAGAGGTCACAGGGAGCCATATCAGATGAATACGGTGAGTGATTGATGGTTAAAATGCAATTTATGGTCAAAAATCAGTCACAAGAGTGGATCGATGAGGTGGTGCATTATCATGCAATAAGCGCCAGCTTCCTCCTTCGCGGTATTCAAAGAGAATTGGACGAATGCGATGCAACAAATGCTTCAAAAAGTCTAGATAGAGTTGCATTGGCTCTTTGGTACGAACGACTTGTGGACAATTCCCTTGAAATAGCAAAAACAAATGAGCATCGACTTGCTTTTTGACTTCGCCAAACGCGATTTTTTAAGTCGCCTGGAGCCTTCCATTCGGCACTTTGACTTTGACTTTCAGGTTCACTTTGGAAACCCCACGTTTCATCACCAGTTACAATGTTGTAAAGGAAGTTCTCGTCTTTTCCTGCGTCTTTAATGAGGCCTTTCGCAGGTTGAATTCTGAGCAATTTTTGGTCCGAAGTTAACTTGTGCGGACCTTTCGTAAGCCCAAATGATCAGTTAAAATGCGATAAATCGATGTTTTGGAGATATTCAACTCCGATTCCATGAATTTCAACGAAGATTTCGTTTCATTTTTGATAAATTTATGAACAACTTCGATGGAGTTTCCGGTTGAATACTGATTTTGGGCGGCCGCTATGTTCATTGTCATTTATGTCCTCACAACCAGCTCTGAAAAGTGTAATCCACTCATTAACTCTGGCACGAGATAGACAATCATCTCCACAAACTTTTTGCATCAATTCAAATGTTTCGGTAAACATTTAACCGATTGTAAAACAAAATTTGATATTAGCTCTTTGTTCGAAACTCATTTTTGTACCGATGACACAAATATACTGACACTTTAGATGCAATAGCTTCGCTGCCACTGAATCAAATGTCAGCAAGCTTTTACTGGAAGTCAGTTAGAAATGTAAGTTCCAAAAAGATGGTGCCATCAAAAACATTTTTATGCCGCCAGTCTTGCTTATGTTGGACTTCACCTTGTACGCATATGCGTCTAGGTCTTTCATTCAGAGTTAGCATCATTCCACCCTCAGATAGTAACCCTCAAATTGTTACGTATTGTCAATTAGTCAATCTACTGATCATCACTATCAATCAGCCTATAGATATTATATATTTATTTTCTGTGACTTTTTTCATCAAATCAATGGTGTGAAGTAGTTATGAATGCTCAGGAAAGTAAAAAGCGAAAGACAGAGAAGTAGAAAAGAAAAATATAGAAAATCATACGTAATACCTTTTTTGCCTTTAAAAGTCAATACAGCAAAAAATAGGAGAAAGTTGTCTTGTCTTGTTTTGCCAAATGCATAATATTAAATGATACGGATTTATTTCGCCAATGGCTATGAAAAATTCATACAAAATTCATTGTTGACGTGCGTTGAATAAAACATTCGCTCTAAGTATTGCACAATTTTTAACGATTAGTGACTTAAGAGATATTTCGACAAATTTCTATGGCTTCTCGTTATTAATACTGATATGCATAATTTGGTGTTTGTGTGTAAGTATGTATGTGTGTATGCGTTTATAACTGTGTATGGCTGTATGTATGCTGTGATATATGCATTAGATATGCATAGATATACTAATGAAGGCCAAGTTCATAGTTTGAACAAACGGTATATTTTATAAAAAACAAAAAAAAAAAACAATAAACGCGGAAAGTCATTAAAATAAAATGAGGCATAAAGAATTTATGACATCGCCCTTGAATACAAAATATTTTAGACAGCCAACTAACTATTTAATGAGTTATGAGCTATGAGTTATGAATTACGCTAAGCATCGTATTTCATGTAGTTAACTAACACTTTTCATCAAAATGTAGTCGAGGCTCATTTATTTATACTCAGCTCACACTGCAGGCTGTCATGTTCTTGAGGTATAAGTCAATTGTTCCTTGAAAAAAAGTAAAAAAATAAAAAAGATAAAAAAAATATTTCATGTAAAACTGTTTTTGAGTTATAAGTCAATTGTTCCCTGAAAAAAAAAAAAAAATATAAAAAAAATAGAAAAAAAAAATCATTTCATGTAAAAATGAGAAAAATATACAATAGAATCTTTGAGTTCTATAGCATAGGCACACAGAACTAAATACACAAATTATTTTTGAGTCATTAAACGAACTCCTTTTTATTTAGCCCTTTGCACTCGAGGGCTCCGGAGCGGAGCCATTTAAAATTTGTCTTCAAAGTCGAGGGCTCCGCTACGGAGACAATGGAAATAATTTTCAGTTTTTAACATGAGAACAAAAACAAATCGTAAAAATTAGTTATAGGATATTTCGCTGTTGGTGACAAATGATGTTGGTGGAAATGTGTACAGTAAATGCATATATATTGTACACTTCTGTTAAAAAAATAAATAATGAAAAACCAATAACACACTTGAAGTTTGTAAAATTGTTGGTGGACCAATTGATTGGGAATTTCCGACAAAACAGCACATCTCGAGCATACAGTTACACACCAAATACGGAGGCCAGACTCAACAACCACCTACATATTATACGTTCTGGAACCAAGAAAGATTGTGTAGTGTGTTCGAATAGAAAAATTCCAGGCGAAAGACGGCAGACCCATTATTTTTGTGATACCTGTCTAGAGAAGCCAAGATTACATATTGGCAATTGCTTCGAGAGGTATCACACTTTGGAAGATTACAAAATGTAATAATTTTATCATTTTTTTTATATATCCTAACATTTGTATCCATAAACAATTAAAAAAATAATAACATACAACGATGACTTTTCTTTCAATGCGTATATCATGAACTTACATGTGAATATGATCTTTTCACTCAAATGGCTTCGAGTTGCTGGTAATATGACTCAAAAAAAACTTCGAGTGCAAAGGGTTAGAGCAGCGTTGCTCAAACTGTAGTACGCGTACCACCAGTGGTGCGTGAAGTGTGCGAAGAAAGTACGCTAGCGAAAAATAGGCGACAAACTAATTAAATGCTGGCTGAATTTAATCCTAAACCTGCAATATAAACTAAAAAAAAAAATAAAATATCGGCCAGTCCATATGTTCGTGCGTTTTTTAAAGGTGGTTTTAAAATTAATAAAAAAGATGTTTAAAGTATTTAGTAATCAATGATATATTTTCCTTCGTTATTTACAATGTCTTCCCAACGTTTAGACAAATTTTTAATTCCCTGCTCAAAAATTGTTTGTCCTTGAGCCAAAATACGCTTCGATATCCCTTTTCATAGCTTCTTTTGAGGAGTAGTTCTAGTTACTCATATGGGATTGGAGTCCACGGAAAAGGTGATAATCACAAGGTGCAATATCCGGAGAGTATGGTGGATGCGGCATTAGCTCACATCCGAGCTCGTTCAGCTTGCCTAATATTTGTCTTGCGGTGTGAGGTCTTGGGTTGTCGTGGTGAATCAAAACTTTGCGTCTATTCACTAAAGACGGTCGATTTTTGTTAAGTGCCTCATTCAGGTTTTATAGCTGATGGCAATAATAATCAGCAGTTATCGTCTGGTTTGGTTCCAGAAGTTCATAATGAACAATACCGGCCATATCCTACCAAATAGACAGGAGAATCTTATTGGGGTGAAGGTCATCTCTAGGGATCGGTTCTAGTGTTTCATCTTTATCTAACCATTGACGTTTGCGAGCCGGATTATTGTAAAGGACCCATTTTTCATCACCAGTACGGTTGGAAAAACTTTATAAAGGACCGTAACGTCTAAACTATAACGAATTTCAATATAAAAATTTGCAAGTATATTATAGTTTCTACTATCTTTCTGCTGCTTATTAGGACTACCTCCGTCTTATGCTCAGCTAATTCTAACTTCATATACATTAGCCAAGCCTTGATCCTGCTTACTGATTCGTTGGCGATCCTCTGAATTTCGTGGATTTGTTTTGCCACCATTACCACCGCGATGCCATACACGAATCCAATGACTTTAGTTCTAGGGGGCATATCTAGTCCTAGAATCCCGTCATACATTAAGTTCCATAGCAGTGAACGCAGAACTGATCGTTGAGGAACCCCGTCTTTCACGATATACTCCTTAGCGCTTTTGCCTCTTCTAAACCGCAGTTTACGGTCCGTGAAATAGGTCTCAATTATTCTGATAATATAACTAGGCGACCCTATTTTTGCGAGGGTTTCCAATATACATTGCTAGCTAGTTGTGATAAAAGCGTTCGTAACGTCCAGAGTTATCACACCGCAGCATATTTTCTTCCCACCTCGCCATCTCTTGCCTTCAATAGCTTCTGTTGCTAAATTTGCATACCATGCATTTGGAAGCATCCACTCTTGAGGACACTAAAATGATAAGTTACTGAACTTATGCAAGGGAGAAGATGTCGTTAAACACATTAAATTCCAAAACCTTCAAGGGTTAGAACACACTGTGCGCATGGAGGTCAGCCGTCCTCAAGCATTCGTTTTAACCCCTTGCCGGGCCATTCAACTCGACGATACTTGAGCCCAAGTGTTACGCGTCAACGCGTGGTAAACAGATCAGACTGATGCGCGAGATGATGTAACAGCAATTATGAGACTCGTGATTAACTCTGGTGGCATATACATAGATAGAAACTAACATTCAATCACGACCCAGGCTCGTGATATTTACGTTTGGCCTGACGCCTGGCTCGTCATATTCATAATTGAGCCAAAATTTTCATCAGGAGTCAGACGGCAAGGGATTAAGAACAAACTCTCTAACCATTCGGGGCCGAGGATGTCCAAAGTTAATCTGGCTTGCAAAAATCATAGCCGACTCCAAAAAGCTACGAGTTAGGAGCTGGAAGTCTATTGCTATGAACCGTGCCGATTAGAAAAGATTTGTGGACGAAGCTATAATTCACCCTGAGCTGTAATCGCTACTTGGTGATGATGATGATGTCATGGCTGCGATGCTCTACCCTGAGTGTAATTGATGCTGTACCTCCTGGTGGTAGCAGAGGAACAGAAGACCTCTTCTGCGTTAAAAAGGTTAGATGGAGTAGGACCTGGCTTCGATTGGTGTATCCAACTGGCGACGGTTAGCACAGTGAAGAAATTCGGCAGAAATCGCTTAAGCGGTTATCACGCGAATTTAGAAGAAGAAGAAGAGGAATACCATTAACAAATTATTACCTCCGTAGTTGTGGTGTGTTATTAAGCAAATCAAACGCAAAAAGTGGCGATGGATAGGTCACACGTTGAGAAAACCACCAGATAGCATCACGAAAATGGTACTGGTATGGAACCCGCAAGGGAGCAGAGGTAGCGGTCGAACAAAAAACAGAAGGCGACGTTGTGCGAACTAGCAGATGCCGACATCTCATGGAACGGTGCAAAAATAATAGTACAGAACCGCGTACGATGGAAGAGCCTTGTTAAGGCCCTATGCTCCCGGGGGAGTGAACAAGGAAAAAAAGGAAAGATAGTCAATTTTTGAAGCAACTCACCGAACAAAATTTTTCTAAGAAAATCACGATGTAGAAGGTGTTTGATTCACATTCCAGCTAGGTAGGTAAAATGGTTGAAGTGCTGGTCTGGCACTCCTCAAGTACCACTAAAGTGCAGTTTTGATACAATTATGAGACCTCTAACAGGCAGATATCTACAGCCAGCCGGAACTGTTGATATAATGGAAAAGATTGATGGGATTTAGGTTGGCGCACTGCCGCAGGAGCACTCAAAGAAAGGAGCACGCAGTGATCTTAGTCGTTTAGCTGCCGATTCCGGACATTTACAGAGAAAGTGCTCAACAGTCTCCTTCTCTAGAGGGTCCCCACAGCTTCTGCAATGGAGGTTAAATGGTAACCCTAGTTTTTCCGCGTGTGTATCTATCGTCCAGTGATCGATAAACACAGCTACGAGTTGGGAAATTGAATGGCGAAGAGTCCAAAGGACTTTCTGACTCCTTAGTATATTCTATTGGGGCCAAACGGTTTTCGAAAGAAATGTTACCTGCACAGCCAAGAGATTTGATCTCCTCCTTATAGGAGTTTACTAATTTCGTGCTGCACCTTGACATCCTCAGAGCCTTGATGGCGGCTTGACTATCGGAAAAAATGTTAATATCTTCCGTGCTCCCTAAGCATTTTGCATGCCTGCAGGATCATAAAGACTTCCGCGTGAAAAACACTAGCAGTATTCGGCAATTTTAAGTAAGTAGATAAATGGCTGATTTAGAGAAAATCTTGCTTCCGGATTCCATCTTGGAACCGTCAGTAAACACAGAGGTGCAAGCTTCGGTGCATATTTTCCTCTCGATCCAATCCTTTGGTGGACACATTCCAGCTAGAGTGCGTTCGAAAATAGTTTGAGAACAGCTGATTTATAGTAGATCATTCATAGCAAATTTTGATTATAGGCAGACGTAACTTTAAATTTACTGGTATACAGTTAAAAGTCTTTGAAATAAGCGACATTAGCCACGATACTGAACTCATACAGAATGAAACATTTTCAGCACAGCCTATGACATCTTACGCGTTTTGTTGACATTTTCGTATATAAAATTTGCTGGCCATTAAATACTCATTAGCATAAAGAATATGTCCAGTTTCTACTGCGTATCGAACACGTAAAGATATTGCTTTCCAAGCTTCAACCCATCACCTTTTCAAATGCCCTGCTAAGCAAATTCAGTTATACCAGCAACCATCGGCTGATAGCGTCCATATTCACATGATTTGCCCATGAAAATAACAATAACAAATACTTGCAAAACTTTCCTTCATAACCAGATTTCATATGCCTATTATTATGATTTTTGTATTTAGCAGCAAGAAAACTTTTTCTAACCACTATTTGTTGGGTTACCCAGTGTAGTAATTTTTTATCCATATGAGAAAACAGTAAAAACATTTGCCAGAGTTAATACTAATCAATTGATCGGTTTTATTGGTAAAAGTAATTAGCAACAATTGAGCAGGTTATTAACGCATGTGGTTACACACACATACTTGTTAAGCTTTTGGCTACATAAAAGTAAATACCCAGCAGAGAATCTAAACTATTTCGCTAAGTGTGATACACAAAGTCAAGGAAATGGTGCTGAAAAGCCATAATTTAAGTTTGAGGGAGGTAGCTCGTGATCTTAGCGTGTCTTAGGAATCAATTCGCAACATTTTATACCATCAATTGGGCATGCGACGCGTGGCTGCTCGACTCGTTCCAAGAGAGTTGAAATTCTTCCAAAAAATCCATCAAAAGAAGGTGGCAGAAGACATGGTTGGGCAAGTGAATTCGGACCTAATGTTTATCCAGCGCATCACAACAGGTGATGAGACTTGGGTATATGGGTTTGACAATGCTAACCAGTCAACCAGTCAACAGGCGGCTGAATGGCACTATCCACATGAGCCGAAACCCAAAAAACCACGTCAAAGTCCGTCAAAAGTGAAAGTCATGCTACTCGTTTTCTTTGATTAGTATGGTGTTGTGCTCTCGGAATCTCAAAATTCGTTCCAAGTGGTTCTTAGGTAGATAAAGAATATTACTTGGAAGTTATGCGACGTTTGAGAGAGAATGCCCGCAGGAAACGGCCCAATTTGTGGAAAGAAAACTCATAAACCTTGCACCATGATAACGCAACGTCTCACAAGACTCATATTGTGAACACTTTTTTGACCAAAAACTCGACAAATATCATCGAACAACCATCGTATTCACCGGATTTAGCTCCCAGTTACTTTTTCCTTTTCCCAAAAATTTAAATTGCCACTCTGCGGACTCCGCTTTGAGTCGATAGCGGCCATTATGGAGAGTTCGGTGAAGGAGCTCAAGAAGATCTCACTTTGGTACTCCCCAACTAGCCCTAAATAGCAGTTTTAACACCATTGTGAGACCTGCAATGGTCATATACTAGAGTTTTTGATATAATGGAGAAGATTGATGGGATTTAGGTTGGCGCACTGCCCTAGGCTGTCCAAGAAAGGACCACACAGTGATCTTAATTATATAGCTGTCAAGCTCGGACAGAAAAAGTGCTCAACAGGCTCCTTCATTTTGAGTCCCCCATCTATTGTATTGGGATCAGAGGGCTTCCGGAATAGCACATGAAGAAATGGAGCTCCACGTTTTTCTGCGCTTTCCTCAGAAATAAGTTCTGCAATTCCATTTTAACAACAGCCTGGGACCAATACAGTCCCTTTCTTGCCAAGCTTATCAGAAATTTAATTTTCCCTCTCTGCTCCTATGCCCTAGAATCTAGATCAGACAAATGTCACCTGCACACCCAAGATAATTGATCTTCTCCTTAGAGGAGTTCACTTGATTAGATCTGCCCCTTGGTATCCTCAGAGCCTTAATGGCGGCTTGACTAGCGGAAAAAATTTTAGTATCTTCCGCGCTCTCGCGTTCCCTAAGTATTTTGCATGCTTGCAGGATCGCAAAGACTTCTGCCTGAAAAACGCTGGCAGTATTCGGCAATTTTAAGTAAATAGATAAATTGGCTGATTTAGAGAAAGCCTCTGCTACGATTCCCGATTCCCTGTTGAAGCTGTCAGTGAAGACAGAGATACCAGCTTCAGAGCAGATTTTCCGCTCGTTCCAATCCTGTCTATTTGGAAAGATTGCCCCGGCACGACTCTCGAAATCCAGTTTGCGGATACAGAGATCTGTTCGAAGTTCAGAAAAATTACGCTGCTAACTGTCCAAAAATGCTACCATACCCCTTGAGAGATTGCCTCCAGAGGCCAATCTTCTTTAACTTGTTTGCACTTTGAACAGCGATGGAATTAACGTAAAAGTCGATGGGAAGAAAGTGTAATACGACATTCGGGGCGGCACTGGGACAAGTTCTATATACTCAGGTGATGCCAATACATGCAGATCTTTGCACCCTCCGCAGTTTAGTGATATTATAGCCCTAGAACCACTTTGTTGTATTATACATCCACAGCACGACCTGTGGCTTGAGTCCTCATTTTTTGCCTAAGAGGCTTAAGAGTTGTGTGAACCTGGTTCTTCGGCCCCGAAACGAGTTCGTGTTCAAAAATCGGCACCATTTTTTTGGAATGCGAGCGGAATTTTGTTTGTGGATTACTTGGGAACCTTGATTTGGGTCCCGGAACACCGGAGCATAGAAGGTAACGAAAAAGCTGATGAACTGGCAAGAGGGGGATCTGCCATGAATAGCGCTCTTGCAGTACCAGTATTAACTCCACTAGGTGCGGTCAAGAATGCAATTTCCCTAAAATACCTTCGAATTGCAGATTGTAGATGGAGAGACCAGACGAAATGCAAAATCAGCAGAACGTTATGGCCCACCTACAACCTCAAGCAATCGTTGACATTAATAAACATGAAACGACGGGACACCTGCAGACTTACGGCAGTCATAACTGGCTTCTGGTCTATCGGAGAACAAGCCGCCAAAATGGGCATCCCTCACAACACATACTGTACTAGTTGTAAACAACCGGAGGAAAAAGAAACAATCTTCCATTTCCTCTGCTAATGCCCTGCCCTATGGAAGGACAGAATGTTAACCCTGGGCAAACCGCTGTTCGAGAGTCTCGAGCAACTGTCTGGCGTAGACGTCAATAACCTAATAAGGTTCCTAAACCGCACAGACTGGATATAGTCCTGCTGCAAATAACTGTTAAACAATTTGGTAACGAGGATGTGGCAACAAAATGGTGCGGAAGCGCTAGTTGGATTCTGGATGAATCACCACTCTAACCAACCAACCAACCAACTTGGGAACTGGTAAAACAATAAATTCTGAATATCCATCTCTTTCCAGACCTAAAAAAAAAATCATGCAAGAAAAGCGTTTTTCCTTAAATGATGAGGTCATAACAGCTGTGGCAGCGTATTTTGCAGCCCTTCCAGTTTCTCACTTTAGAGATGGAACTCATAAATTGGAATCTCGTTGAGGGAAGTGTATTGATGTTCGCGGAGACTATAACAAAGTGTATTTCAAACCAAAAAAAAAATGGGGTTTTCTTATCGGGCCTAACCCAGTATATAAATACTGTGGCATAACTTTTTTGACTGACTGTATGTATTGTATTTTATACAACTACAACGCACTAGAAGCAGAAGCAACTGGAAGATTACCGTTGTGGATTAGCTGAATAAATCAAGAGCTCAACAATTATCGCTGAGCAGTCCACGTATGGGTGTCTGTTACGACTCCGGTTAACTTTTTTTTCTTTCCTAAATACCAATAACCATTTCCAGAAACACGTTTTCATGCGATAGAAGACATTCTCTATGATCTGAAAGTACCGGGAATGTTTGAATAAAAAAAAAACCGAGTTAAATGTCAGACAAATTTATTTTATCTCCTTCAAAATATGACCCGTCTGAAGCAACACACATGGGCCAACGTTTAACCCAGTCCTCCATGCACCCCTGGTAGGGCGACGAAGAGATGGCATTCAGCTTCTTCATCGCATTCTCTTTGATCTCCTCTATCGACTGAAATCTCCTTCCACGAAGTGGTAACTTCAACTTGGGAAACAAAAAGAAGTCGCACGGGGGTCATATCAGGTGAATACGGAGCTTGCACGATGATATTTACTTGGTGTTTGGCCAAATAATCCAGCACAATTTGGGCTCGGTGCGATGGCGCGTTATCATCATGCAAAATCCAAGAATTGTTTGCCTAAATTTCCAGCCGGCCAGGCAGACACTAATGATCCGATAGCTCTAAAAAGTGTCAGATGTGTGTCTTACAGTCCTACTAACGTAGGAAAAAAAGGACCGGTTCACACGTGCGCGGTTCGTTTAAATACGAGGGGTGCCTTTATATGTCGGGATTTGGCAACCCTGGTGTTGCAATCTGGCAACTGACAGCTGTATCGCAAAGTTTGACATTTTTTGGCTTTTACGTACTCAGAACGTTTTGAAATTCCAGCGCTATTTGTGTTGTTTACAGTAACTTAAGACTCCAAAAATGGAATTAAATCGTGAACATTTTCCTGCGATTATTTTTTACAACTTTCGACGTGGATTAACTCAGCAACATTGCATAGATGAACTTAATTCATTTTTTGGCGATGAAGCTCCATCAAGGACCAGTGTTTATCGATGGTATGGTGAATTCAATCGCGGTCGTAGTTCACTCCAAGACGAATTTCGTGAAGGTCGTCCAAAATCAGTTGTTGTTCCGAAAACCATTGATGCTGTGCGCGAACTGATATTGCAAGATCGTCATGTGACCTATCGTGAGATTGAGACAAATTTATGCATTAGTGGGACCAGCATACATTCAATGTTGCATAAACATTTGACTGTCAAAAAAATTTGTTCGCGTTGGATCCCTCACAATTTGTCAATCGCTCAAAAAAAGGCTCGTGTCGATTGGTCGAAGGAAATGCTCAAAAAATACGATCGCGGGGCTTCGAAACACGTCTATGACATCGTGACAGGTGATGAATCATGGATTTATGCGTATGAGCCCGAAGGTAAACAGCAGTCGACTGTATGGATGTTTCAAGAAGAGCCTAATCCAACAAAAGTTGTTCGCGCACGAAGCACTTCCAAGCAAATGGTCGCCTGTTTTTTCGGAAAAACTGGACATGTCGCAACCGTACCACTAGAGCAACGCAGAACAGTAAATTCTGAGTGGTACACAACCATTTGTTTGCCAGTTGTCTTTCAAGAAATTAGGAAATCCAATCGCCAAAGACGGATCACTCTTCACCAGGACAATGCGAGCTCTCACACATCGGCTCAAACAACTGCATTTTTGAGCACCCAAAACATCGAATTAATGGGTCATCCGCCATATAGTCCTGACTTGGCACCGAATGACTTCTTTTTATTCCCGTACGTAAAAAACAAACTGAGAGGTCAACGTTTTTCGACACCTGAAGAAGCGCTTGCGGCATTCAGAATGCATGTTTTGGAGGTACCTCATTCAGAGTGGCAAAAGTGATTCGACAATTGGTTCAAACGCATGCAAAAGTGTATAGATCTTCATGGAGAATAGTTTGAAAAACAATAAAGTGATTTTCGATTATTAAAATTTGTTTTTGTTCTCTAATCCCGAAATATAAAAGGCACCCCTCGTATTCACGGTACTTTCTGATCATAGGCTAAACGAAGATTCACGACGTGAGCTGATGTCTATGCCGGAAAATACATTAGAGAAATGATTTAATGCTGGGCGCGTTCATTGACACGAATTGATTATTTCGGAAGTGGCCTACTTTGAAGCTTACAAAATAAATTTGAATTAAATTTTTACTTTGTTTTCAGTTTACCAATTCCTGTTACTTTTTTCTCACTGTATATTTCTTGTTCAAAATATTAAACTGTATAGAACTAGAAATTGTTTCAGAGGCATCTGAAAAGAGGTGAAGTGGCGCATAATTGACACTATGTAAGTCTTAGCTGTGGAAAAATGCACTCGGCGGCTTAACAGAAGAGGAAATTAAATTGGGTATTAGCGCACGATTTCCCGCAGGGAGCGGGCTATGTCTGTGTGTGTATTGCTACGCCCGCCCGCCTGTTTACCTACCAACAGGCGAATACTAATTGATTTCACTTAAGAGTTTGGAAGTTTGATTGCTAAAAGTTTTCATTAGGCGCAGAACTCTGAAGTTCAGCGATTTTGCACATCTGCCTCACATAGTTGCACAAACATTTTCGGCACGTAAATATGTATGTGCATGCATGCGTGTATTCAAGAGCACATTTATAACGGAAATCTAAACTTTTTTCAGAATGTCTGCCTGCATCGATTTCATTCAAATATTTCCATTGCAATATTTCACTCTTTGTAAAGCTCAACACCAAAAGCCGCAATAAAAATGCTACCTACCTTATCGAGTTGGCTTCGCAGATTAAACATTTTGACTTGGATTTTTTGCAATTCAATATGGATTTTTTTTTTGTAGCGCGTTACTACGCGATTTATCTAAAACAACTCTGCAATTCAAATTAAGTTCACACGAAACAAAAAATTCCTCTAAAACTTGTGTTTGTATATTTTACCGACTTTCGATCTGTTTGTGTGCTTTTTGTGTTTTATTATTATTTATTTACATTTATTTATTTGTAAGCCGCTTTGGTTTGTATGTGCATAGGCCTCTTTTGCGTGAAAAAGTGTAAAATTCGCTAACCGGCGCGTGTGGGGTTGTGGATTTGTGCGGCTCGCTGATTCACAATTAATTTTGATTGCGTATTTTGCTTTCTGTTTTTCGTGGCTGGGAATCTGTTGCTCTTATTTATTTTATTTCGTTGTTGTTAGTTTTAGCTCATCAATATCGCAAAACAAGAACTTTACACACTTTTTGAAATTCAACTCGCTTTTGTTTGTGTTTTTTGTTTGGTTTCTGTTAGACGTCATTCCATTACAAAGCAATACAAAGCAAATAATTTATGCGACCACAAATACCACTCAAAACCACTCAAACTTTATTATTCAACAGCGAAACAGCAACAAAAGAAAAAAAATAAATTGAAAATTGAAAATAAAAAAAACCAATTCCAGATTGTAGTTCGAAAACAGTCAGTCAATTGAAAGCAGCTAAAAGCAATGAGTGGCAACGAGCACCGTTTCGGCTTAAATTAAATTCGCAACTGAATGCGCAAACGTGTTTTTCATACAATCGAATATACGCAAATCGACGAGTAGGTGAAATGTGCTGCGCGGCGGCGTCCACTGCAAAGCGCCAACGGATCGCTAAATACCTAGCAATGCCAAATGCGAAAGGCCCAACAACACGAGCGGCGAAGCGGTGTATTCGAAAAGAGCTGAACCAATCAACCAGTCTGAGAAGTACGCGCCTTGGCACAATCATCTGCCTGATCGGCTGCTCACCTGGCCGTTCGACTGGCACGACACAACTACCTGACGGCCTCACAGTTCATAGCACGGCGCGCACAACTCAGTTGCGTTGTCTTCGAAGCCCAACACCGTTGCCAAGCTAGCTGTCCAATCGTGTTGGGGATAGGTTGAGCGATTCGCAATTCGCTGTGCAGTCTCGACTGGTTCGATACAAATCCCCAAATTCGCCGTTACGTGACAAATGTAGAGATTTTTTTGTGGCCCACAGCTAAGCTTAAACAAATCTTTTTGCACTTGTATAGAGGCAGGTCATAGGGCTTGTAAGGTGTGGGAATTATCTTTGTGTTGTTACAATGAAAATAAGTCGGAAAAATTGAACAGGAGTATTACTGCTAAGTTTGCGTGTTGTGTTTTGGAAGTTATTTCTTTAAGTATTTGTGCATATGAAAAATCGAACTCCAGAGGCTTTAAAATACTTAGCTTTCTTGGATATGCTAAGGATATGCTCTTTTTTGCTTTACAAACCACAAAACGGTTAAAAGCCTCAAATAATCTTAACGCAAATGCTCGGCTAGAACTCAGCTAAAGCGCATTTAGCTGTTTATTAGCTTTGACCGCTACCTAATGGAATCTCTCAACCAAACCGGTCATGCAGAATCCTTCGCGCCACTGTTTTTTGATAAGCGCCATAACCGCGTAAGCGAGTTCGGCCGAGTTTAACAAAGCGCGCCTGTAGTTTCTGTCTCATGTAACTGGCGGGCTTTGTTTGATTTGTCATTGGGGAAGGAATTCAGACATCCCGGTTCGTTTCGCCTTCTCACATCAGCTCGCTTTCAAACGGATGTTTGAGAGCTATCCAGAGTATACTTAGTGGAAGTGGTGAGCTGCTTGAACCGTACGCAGAAGAATCGTCCTGGCCACTCCCAAGTGGATGGCAATCAGGTACGTCCCCACTTGTATGGACCTCTACACACGGAAACTCCTCTTAGCTCTCCACAAATTCCCACATGTGAGGCTTCAGAGTTGCCAGATGGATAGGTTATTCACTTACGGGGACCTCTCCACATGGAAAATCTTCTGCGCTCTCTGGAAATTCCCACATGTGAGGCTTCAAAGTTGCCAGATTCTCTCCACACTCGAATGTACGAGGGTGTGTCCATAAGTCCGTGACTTTTTGCATTTCTGACCTCTTTACTGAAAAAGAAATACTGCTCCTGTCAACAGGCATCTGTCAGTTGACTCCTGTCAAAATTTGAACGTGCCGCGTCAGTTTGTTTGTGTTTTACAGCTACCTTAATCAGACTACCCAGTAATTTGAGGAGAAAATGGAAAAAACTGAATTTCGTGTGCTTATTAAGCCGATTCACCTTTAGAAACCCACTGTTTCGACTGTTGTTTGGTCTCTGGTGTGTGGTGATGGATCCATGTTTCGTCCACGGTTACAAAACGGCGCAAAAACTCCTCCATATTACGATTAAACAACGCCAAACGTTCCTGTGAAGTTGTTACACGATTGCGTTTGTGGTCGACTGTGAATTACTGGGTAGTCTGGTATGTTTGGATGTATTATTAAAGCCGATTGGTCTACAAGGGCGTTAGTTTCCTTTCTACTAATAGGTAGGAACTTCTTAGTTTCGTGGCAGTTAGCACCGTTCTGGAGCCACTTTTCTTATGTTTCAACTATGGGTATATTTTTGAATCATACGCTGTCTTGGCACGGACGCTTTTTCGCGACTCAAAATCTTGACTGATAGTATCTTACATCCTCGAAACGAATTGCGGCACATATGCTGAATCTCTTACCAAAATATTTTAAACTTATTGGAATAGAAAAAAATAAAACTTTCACATTTATTGGATGCTTCTCAACTCTTTCTTCATTAAAGAATTTCAATACATATCACTTGTTGGTTTTTTATGAGGATCTTTTTCATAGCAGATATGCACTTGGATGCTTGCTATTGTCTGCCGAAGAGCGACTGCTATTAGAAAAAATCACTCTGCGGTACTAAATATTGATCAGCGTTGATCGGTGTCAGCTTTTTCTCGAGCTCGGCTTTCATTGTCCACTCTGCGGATGCTCTAAGTTTATGCAATAAGCTGATAAGCTGGACTAGTTTTTTTGGTGAAACCTGTAGGCCCCGCGTTTGCTGAGAGGGTTTAACCTAAACCAGAGACATCGACTCGCTCTACCAATCAGGCTATCAATTTAGCAATTTGGGATTATCGATCATCCACTGCATGCCCGACTATCAATTTGGGCTTTGTAGCAGCACTAATTGGGTCGGCTGAAATGTGCCCTCTCCCCAATAAATTCGATATTCGCGCTTTTGGCTGTCATGGTAAGATCAAATTTTTGCTGCGCTTAAGATCGAAAGAAAGGAATCATACTTTCAGACATATCCAGAAATATTGAAGAGGTGCTACGGAAATTGAGTCAGCAGGATGCATTGCGGCAAAACTAGGCTTGGTAGGCACATGAATAAAATCCATAAACAAACTTCGAATACTTCGGCCGCAGCAACAAGATAATTTCCTTAGGTCCATATCGTAATATTCGGTAGAAATCGAGATTGCTATTCGTAATATGAAATCTGGAAAATCCAGCGAGATGGCTAACATCATGGCGGAAATGCTAAAAGCCAACCGAAGAGCTTCAGCGCTGATTCAATGTATTTTACTTGTTTCAAATCATCTGGGAAACTGAAACACTACCAATAGACTGCATGCGAAAATTCCAAAGTAATGCGCACCTTCTGAATGTAGTAACTGGAGGGGGATCATCCTGTTGTGCGTAAAACTCAAAGACCTCTGCAAAGTCATTCTTAACCGAGTCAGCAAAAACGGCCGGATTTAGGCCAAGAAAATCATGTGTGGACCAAATTGCCACCCTTCGGATCAGGGTTACGAAATGCAGGAAACTCTCTACTTTGTCTTTGTAGACTTTGAGAAGCCTTTTGACCGTTTGCAGCATCTATGGAGCGCGCTCCGTCATAGATTGGTAAACCTAATACAGTCTGTATATGTATATTGCTTTTCAGTGCAGAGTTCTGCATGTTGGTGCGCTATCCGACCCCATTGAACCAGTTGCAGGAGTGAGGCAAGTCTCCATTCTGTCACCACTCTAGCTTCTAATCGTAATCGATGATGTGGAAAGCAATACTCTTGACGCTCAGTCAGTGTGGAACATCTCGAGCGATGCTTAAAAGCATATGGTACTCTAAGAAGCTAACCGCTAGAGCAAAGCTAAGGCTTTTCAATTCGAATGTGAATTCTGTACCTTTGTATGGCTGCGAAATGTGGTGCCTGTCGGTTTCAACAACAAAAAAGCTCCAAGGTTTTTCTAACCAGATAACTGGATTGCTAATGGCGAGCTTTTTACTCGAAGCGAACAAAGGCCGGTTGTTCATGATATATGTACAAATACATGAATGAAAATGGAAATGGATAGGCCATACAATCCGTAGACCTGCGACTGACATCAGTAAAATGTCCCTAGACTGGAATCCGCAAGGCTCTCGCCAAAGAGGACGCTCTCTGAAGATCTGATTTAAAATCTTATAAATCGAGCGCGTCTAATTTTGGGTGTGTACCGTAAAACCCTAAAACCAACTCACGTCTATCCACAATCCTATCTTTCCTTTGATCTTCCCTTTTTTGCTTGAAATAGTACCACAAGAAATGTGGTTTTGATTTCTCGTACAAGTGGTCCCTCTTATGGGCGACAATATAACCTTACCAACCTAGTCTTATTTTCATGCTTGCTTGGAAAAATATTTCTGTGCGACGGTTAGAGTTAAAATCTCATAAACTGAGCATGACGTATTTGAATTGGGAAATAAGTCCCATTTTATGCATCTTCACTCTTGTTTTTAATCTATTAATCCAGATAACTCGTTCTTTAAACATCATAACGGTACTTACATACAGTCCATTCCTCAATACCGGGGCAAAAAAAAGAAAAAAACGTCGCCCTCTCTCGATTGATTTTATTATTGTTAGTAATTCAGAGGAAGCCTACTTTAGACGTACCCAATACAGATGAAGGAGAAATTATAACGACGAACTAACGACCTCAACTCAACAGAAACCTCAAATAGGGGGTTAGTATTACACGACTCCCTCAAGAGAGGAGTGGAAGGGTTGCAACATTTGAGCATAGGACGTGGAAACATGTTTATGGATGGTTCGAAGTTGGACGGAAGAGTTGGTGAGGGAGTATTTTGCGAGGAGCTCTCTATCGAGCTAAAATTTCGGCTTCCGGAGCACTGTAGTGTTTTCTAAGCGAAGGTAGGTGCAATTAATTTAGTCGGGGAGTGCTTGACTTCTCTCTCGCATACATTCGAATACTCCGATGCTCACCTTCCTGGTCACAGCGGCATTTAAGAACTCTGCTGTGCTGATGAGCTGGCTAGACGGGGGTCCTGAAGACTGTTTCATTGCGAATCGAGAGGATTGGAGTTCGCTTGAGAACCTGTGGTGTACTCTTGGAAAGATGGGTCTCACGCAAACTGAGCGAGCGCAGGACTAGCGCGCAAACCTGCAAAGTCACGAGATCCTTCTGCCCATGGGTAGATCGGGGGCGCTCGAAGGAACTTCTAAGGCTAACAAAGTCACAGCTTTCGAATTTGGTAGGCATCCTTACCGGATATTGTTCGTTGGGTGTCTATGCGGTGAGGCTTGGGATTGCTTCAAATCCTTTCTGCAGAAGCCGTCAGGAGGATGAGGTGGAGTTCTTCTCAACTGCCCTGCTTTCGTCGGAAGAGCTCTCACTTTTTTGCTACACCTGCGTATGTTGCATGCTTAAATATCACACACCTGGTTGATTTCATCAGTACCTTGAAGCGGTTAATACAAAAGGAAATTAGTCACTGTTGGTTGTCAATCTCTAACTCAAAGCTCTCTTTTCTTTTTTCCACCTGTTTGGTTCTTTTCCTTCTGTACCTAAGTGGACCTTTCGCAAGGGCAGCCATTTATCCTACGTAGCCTGCATTTGAAGTGCATTTCTTTTTAAAGAATAGGACCAGCATTTGATTTTAATTAATCGATATTTGATGACTGCCGGCTTCAGAAATCTTGCGCTTCCTCTATCCCAACATCAATGGACATTTTCCTTTTGATACATACTTCACCTTAGGAAACAGATCTGTGCAAGAATTGGAGAATAAGTTGGATTATCTAGCAATTGGAGTGCTCCACTTGGTTAAAAACCTATTGGCAGGTCAGACGGAATAACCACTCATATTGTCTTGATATAGAAGCTTTGACCTGCCCTTCCACAATTCGTCTAATTTTTGCTTTATTTCTTTTAGGAAGTTCTGCGAGTGAGACTAACACAGTGCAGCAGCCAAAAAAGGCACGAATGCGGTATACTTTTAGCAATTGTGAAAGAGAAAGATCTCTAGAATATAGACCATCTACCGTGAGGAAGAATATTCGATTATTTAGACACAAATTTCCTCTTAAAATTAATCACAATTCACCTATAGTAAAACTGTCTGATTTTTATCGTAGAAGAATTGAATTTGAGGAAATCGAAAGTTTAAATCAAAGTTTATTCTTAAGAAATTCTTGGAAAAGAGCTGAGGCTTAAATCAAGGTTATATGTAGAACCTTGCATATTGTAACATAAGATACATACCTACATACATTACCACATACATAAATACCTGAATACATATCTACATACGTACATACTTACATACACAAACATATTAACTTACATATTTAAATATTAATCTTAAATTTAGCAATAAGAGAAATTAGAGTAAGAGTAGAACTTTAAGAGATTTCGTTAGATGTAAGCTTTAGATAAATAAGGTTTACTGTAAATAAATTTGAATAAAGGAATTGAGTTATTTCGCAGACACCGAGAAGTGAGTTTGTGTTTTAATAACGTTAATGGCGACGAGGAAAAAAATATAAAACATTATTTAAGCTGATTTAAATATTTGTTACTCAACTGTTAGACGTTAATAAAAGAAGTTTGATATTAAAAAAAAAAAAAAAAAAAATAAAAACGAATTGTGTGCAAAATTAAGAAAAAAAACATATATGACTAAATTTTAATAAAATATTTAATAATACATATTAATATAATTACATATGAAAACTAAAGTCGAATCGAAAATTGAAAGTGTGAAATTTTGAAAATAAACTGGAAGCTATACGTGATTTGACGAGAATTCTGAAATACGCACATACATAAAGATAATTTTACAGAAAATTGCAGTAAATGGGATTTGAGATCTCATTGACCCCCCATGATCAAATTAACCCTTTAGCCTATAGCCACGAGTCTGACTCGTGGTAAAGAATTTGTGCCATAAGCGAAAACAACGAGTCTGACTCGTGGTAAAGACTTTGTGATCAATTGATTATGATTACTTCCTAGACATCTTAAAATTACTATTTGTACCTAAACATTGTGTATTATTTCACAATTCCTTTCGTTGCATTGAAATATATATGTTACGAAAAGTATACACTTTACGCCAGTTCGGGTACACGGCTGAACAGTTGAATGGCACGGCGCGCGAACGAATTTCTTGCGTATTATAGCTCGCGCAATTGGTAGATATCGTGTAGGCTAAGGGGTTAATACGAGTGACAAGGAAATACAATTTGAAAGGTGTTAACACTTAAATTTCAATCTTGTTAAAAAGAAATGCAAATTGAAAACTGAAAGTGAAATTGAAGTGAACTGAAAAAAAAAAAATATTGAATGTTGAGCGCTGTACTATTTGAAAAAGCCTAGCCAAATAACAGTTGAAAAAAAAAAAAAGAGGGAA
>JAYXIM010000288.1:0-54702 GCA_037575425.1 Anastrepha fraterculus | reverse complement strand
TTGGATCAGGTCGGCAGCCGTTACTCTCTGAGTTGGAAGATTGCATCTGGGAATTGATTGCAGGCAGGAAAGCAACGGCTTTGGTTGGTCACACGGCTGATATTCAAAAATTTGCACTTGAAACAGCAATTGAATTTGATATATCCACAGAGGAATTTAAAGCATCGACACACTGATTGAACAACTTCCTTAAACGATATGGACTGTCTCTAAGGAGATCAGCAACATTGTTTAAGCTGGAATACAATGAAGTTGTTAAGCGTGCACTTGGGTTTAAGCTTTTTTGATGATGGCATCGATTTTCCGAATTACCAACTCTCCAACGTGATTGAAATGGATGAGACCACCAAGGAGCTCAAGCGAAAGTTCACCACAAGGCATCTTCGTCCATTTACGTTCCTTCTACCGGTAACGATAGTGCACGTGTTACCTGTATTTTGGCGATTCGTCTAGATGGCAAGAAAGTATTGCCATTTTTAATCACTAAAGGTAAAAAACAACAGATTCAATGTGTTTGAAAGTGAAAAAGCCTGGTGCACACAAGCAGTTAAAAGAAAGTGGGTTGAGGGGTCAGAAAACAGGTTTACTAGTTTGGGATTCAGCCTGTACTCACCACGCTAAAGACATGAAAAAATTTCTAGCTCAGAGGTAGATTGATCAAATCATGATTTCGGCTGGAATGACTGGTTACCTCCAGACATTTGACATTGCAATGATCAAGTCATTCAAGGATCATTTGCGGATGGAAATCAATGAATATATTGAAGTTGTGAATTGGGTAAAAAATTCATGGGACAAAATAACTGATAATCATGTTTCCAATGCATTACGAAGAGGCTACTTAGACAAGAAGTATTCATTTAACGATAGCTACCAGGTGTATACCTATGAAATGATCCTTTTTTTTCAATTCCAAACGTTTATTAACAAAAAATGGTTACAAATTTAATCTTCAAAATAATAGCCATTGCTAGCGACACATTTTTCCCATCTCTCAGGATGGCCGCAAACCAATCATCGAACCATTTTTTGGCTTCTTCGTGAGAATTGAAGCGCTGCTCGGAAAGTGCGTGACCCATCGATGCAAACAAATGATAATCGGAAGGCGCCAAGTCTGGTGAGCCGCATGCACCAGCGGTTCCCAATCGTACGTCTCCACCAATTCCCGGGTCGCGCTTGTTCGATGTGGCGGTGCTTTGTCATCAAGAAAAATTACTTTGTGACGCCGATCGGCATATTCTGGGCGTTTTCGGTGTATAGCACTGTTCAAATCGGCCAATTGGCGTTGGTAGCGTGCACCGTCAACTGTTTCTCCTGGTTTTAATAGCTCGTACCAAATCATACCACGCTGATCTCAGAAAACACACAGCATTGCCTTGCGGCCGAAGCGATTTGGTTTGGCGGTTGTTTTTGGCTTGTGGCCGGGCGGACCATACGATAATTTACGCTTGGGATTGGAGAAATACACCCATTTTTCATCACCCGTAACGATTGGATGCAAAAAGCACTTCTTTGCGAACCGCAAGAGCAGCATTTCGCAAGTGGTTTCACGATGTCGGCAAATCGTAGTTTGAAGGCACGAAATTCGACATTTTTAAGAGCGACAAAAATGCATTGTTGTATGAAACGTAACAAACAATGAACTGAATGTTGTTGACATGACAGATAACAGACGAAGAAAACAAGACATTTGGAAAGGTTTAAAAATACTCCTGTGCTGTCCTGCAGATGTCCTATGGACTAATAGATGAAAGTCTCACTTCATAGGTATATACCTGGTATATCGCAAGACATGAGAGATTCGGACCAATCATTCAACAAGGAATTGATTTGGAAGAACATCAGAATATTATTCCGAATTTTATTTATGACGACGTTAAAGAAGAAGATGACATGACTGTAATTGAATAAATTTAAATTTCTGTATTCTGTGTAAAATAAAAATATGTAAATATACTTTCATTTTTGCCTTCCCTCGAAAATAAACCCTAGCACGTAAAGGGTGGTTAAATTTCAAGGGCCGATGTTGAATGTGAACCACACCTAATAGTCAACGACACCGTTGGACTTCTTTCTTTGGGGTTATTTGAAAGAAAAGGTGTACGTCGTTAAGCCAGCAACAATTCAAGAGCTAAAGGATGAGATAATTCGGCACATTAACGGCATAGAACCTCAATTATGTCTCAGCGTCATCGAAAATTTGGACCATTGGATGGAGGTGTGCCGCCGAAGTCGCGGCGGCTATTTGGCCGATATTTTGCTTTACACGTAATTGAGCTATACCAATATTATCATAATAAAGAAAAATTACAATAATTTCTTAAAAATGTTGTATTTTATTTAAAATCGACACCGGCCCTTGAAACTTGACCACCCTTTAGAAAAGGAACTATTTGCAGTTGGTGGTCTTTGGAGGTGTGCCGCCGAGGCTGCGGAGGCCATTTGGCCAACATTTTGTTCTATACATAATTGAGTCATACCAATATTATCATAATAAAGAAAAATGATAATAATTTCTTAAAAAGATTGTATTTTATTCAAAATCAACACCGGCCCTTGAAACTTAACCACCCTTTATTTGAACCAAACAAGAAAGTAAGTCAGTGTCTTATTTTCGGAAAAAGTCGGTATACATATTATTGTAATGTTTGTAGTCTTTTCGACAGCAATTTAAAAATTGGGGTAATGTACTGTATTATTTTTCGTGAGTTCCTTTCTTTGCGAGTTATCGCGTTTGTTGAGAACAGCTCTAAAGCAATTTCTGCAGTCGAAAATTCGAGATTCACCACTGAAGATTCGAAATTCACCACTGCAGAAATTGAGCCGACACTATCGTTATCACGAGACGATCATTCATCGAAAAATGTATTCCGTGCGCAACCTTCATGTTTACACTTTCTAGTATATTAAAAAACATTACAGGCTTTCAAGTATATACCAGGTTTTTATTTTTTATTTTTTAAAGGGCGATCTTATTTTTATACTTCACACCCAGAACACCAGAAATTTATGTCGCCAGCAGTGTGCAAGAATGTATTTATATATATTCAAAAAATACTTACTTCCACTTTAAAAAGATCTTCAAACAATTTTATTCAATTTAATAAATTTTTATTAATATTTGTCCTTTAAGCGCTTCGGTCACGTTTTCACTTACGAAACTTGTTTTTGCTAGACTTGGCAAAACAAAACTGAACCAAAACATGTGAAATCTACTTGTTTTTATATTTGATTTTAATTGCTTTGAAGTATTCAATAAATTTTAATTACTTTGATGAAAATATTTAGCTGTGCTCAAAATCAAATAGAGCGGAAAATTCAAACTATAAAAGGTTGGTAAATTTAGCGAAACATATTAAAATAGTTAAAAGAAGTATATTTTTCAAAATATTTGTATTTACATTTGTGTTGTCACTCCAATTGATATTTTTTTTATTAATTAAAGTAAGATCTCCTAACTCAGGAAATTTTTTATCCAGGCAAATTCAATGGTCATTTTCAGAGCGCAGGCGGCACGCGTAAGTATTAAATAAAAATGATGATGAAAAAAAAAACTGATGATTAATTACCTTGCCCCCTCCTACATTAAGAAAAAAAATGTTGTTTTGTTTAGCCATCTATAATAAAGGCTCATGCATTTAGAGACATCGGATTTTAAATTGAAATTAAATAATGAAAATTCAAACTGACTAGGCAAACTTTATTTTTTTTTGTGTAGAACCATTCATTTAAAAAAAAATATTGGTCGTAACTGCGCTGTAATTCGGCTATGCGAAGAATAACTTTAGTAATATTCGCTCCCAATGCCTCAATCGAAGCTGGGTTATCCACAAAGGGTTTAGACTTTACATAGCCCCATAAGCAAAAGTCCAGAGGTGTGATATCACACGATCTTGGTGATCAATCCACTGGTCTGAGACGTGAGACAAAACTACAACGCCGTAAAAAACATTGTTTCACGGGCTGTATAGAAAGTAGCCCCGTCTTGATAAAAGATTTTCCAATAAGAGAAGTTATTTTGATACTTTTCCCGTAAAAGATCAATAGTTTCGTTGCTTGTGTGGCACGTAGCGCCGTCTTGTTGAAAATAAACGATGTCCATACCATCCAATTCCAAAGAAAGGTCCTTTATCGCGCTTAACTTTTTTTAAACCCAATGCATTTCCATGTTTTTTATGTAATTTACTTAAGATATTATGTGAATTATTATGAAACTATACATTATCAATATACACATATGGCAAAGTAACCACGCAGATGTAAACAAAACAAATAATTTTCACGTTATTTATATCTACGGCGAAAAAATCATCTGGGCGGATACCATCACCTGTAATAAATTCGCCTTGGTTTGGGATATGCGCCTTCATATTGTTCCACAAATGGAAGGGAAGCGAGGGAGTGAAGAGGAGAGTGCTTGATACTTTCCCTGCTACCGTCTTGCCCCTCCCATAATGCTACATCGCGTCCAAACTCTTACTTCTCCGGCTGTGAGGTAGATATTGAACCTGCAGCGAATTCTGATGCCCCCAATTTGGGTCGAACGAAAAATCCCACTTTGACCCATTTAGAGTACTCCAATCGAGTCCAAATGTATGACCGACCCCCACTAACTTTGACGGCTGATCCACCCATGCCAGTGGCACACCCTCTGGAACTCCCCTGGGGGGTTCCCCATACAATCATTTCAAAATATCACCATTTTTGGCCTTTACATGAGAAAAGAAACTAAAAAGTTCGACCCAAATTGGGGGACATCAGAATTCGTTTTAGAGGTATGGTTTCTTCGGCAAAGTTTCTTATTTTGATCCCTAGAATATAATTTTCATAGAGCAATGGGCGATTTTTTTGTATTTCACAGTATTCCATTGTTTAATAGAGGGGAGAAGTGGTTTCATTATATTGCGATTTAGAGAGGAAACTTAAAAGGGAACTTGTGGTATTAAACAAGTATGATAGATACCTAAAGAATATTTGAGGGGAACTTTGGATTCTAAGTCAATTGATGTTGTTTCACAAATTTTAGCTTTAGCTTAGTGAATCACAAAACATATCTATCAAATTCGTTCAGAGCCGAATAACAGACTGCTAGGTAGTACACCTCTAAAAATCTTTTCACCATAGGTATTAAATGAACCTGCAGTCCAAGGAGTGCTTTTCGTGGAGCGTGATAGGCCCCCGCAACCTTTTTTTGTGTTGGTTTTTTTTTTTCAAAATGTCATTATAGGCACCATAGCACCAGTGGTATGTGGGGCATGCTCCCACTAACACTATGACATCCACCTCCTAGGCTGATTTGCACCCTGAGACCGCTGTAAGCATTTCATAAAGTTGCATTTTTTCTATTGACGCAACCAGACACCTGCGTTCAGGTCCCTCTCTTATGGACGTATTAAGATTATACGCCAGCTACAGTATCCACTCCTCTCAGGAGAAAATGGAACGCCGGAAAATTGCCATTACCTAACTAAGCCTTGTCTAGTATATAACGCAATTTGTGAAATCAACATCACAACATACATATGCAGCTATGTGACTTTCACAGCATCCTTCACGTCTTTACGGCAATTTTCACAGTTTCACAGCCACAACTGCGGTAAAGGCATTCAAAAGTTTGCCAACCTTAAATTCGCTTTGCTCAAAGCGTAAGAGAAATGCTATCGAAACTTCTATTACCATCGCTGTGCAACCTAAAAGTGTGGCTCCCAAAAACCCAAAAAAAAAAAACAACAACACACAAAAAAAAAACCGAAACACATCAGGATGAGCGCATAATTGGTCCAGGCATACGTGACTTTATTTCAAAACATAGCATCGCTCAGCCACTCAGTTTGCCAATTTGGCGTGTAATTGCCCGACAAAGCCTTAGTGTCGGCATTAGCCGGCAGTCCGCTTAGAAGGCGCTCGAAAATCGCCTTAGGTCATTGGGCGACGTCGTTTGATAGGATAAAATGAATTGATACGCAAGCGTTGAATGGTAAACATATTTCGACGGTATTTTCTTGCGTGAACAGCTGGTGCAAAAGCCTCTTGAAAGGCGAAAATTCGGAATTTGTGAGGAATTTTTTCCGATATTTTTTGCATAAATTGATTTTTGTTGTGTGCGTGAAGTGATGCTTAATCTCAATATGCGTATGCACTACATACAAAAACAAACAAACACATATTTGAATGTTCCCTGCAGCGAATAGCTAAACTAGTATGGAAATGTTCCAAAGCAAATATTGGTATTTAATAGAAGAAATCTTTCTGGTTCGTCACTGATTGGAATAATTCGAGTAGTTCGACCGCAGTAGCCGATTCGATTTCTGCGTGACTACCATTCGGAATTCACAGAGAACGTAGGTTCGAGTCTCCGTCAAACACCAAATTGAAGAAACAGTTGTTGCTAATAACGGTCGCCTCTCTGCAGGCTTTAGGAAACTTCTGAGTGTATTTGTGCCATGAAAAAGCTCCTCACAAAAAATTTCTGGCGCTAGGAGGCGGCTTAAAACTGTAGGTCCCTCCATTTGTGTAATGACACCAATACGCAAGCGAAACATCTAACAGAAGTGTATGCGTCAATTATTTATTTACATATTTATTTTATTAAAATGAAGACTTTGTCTGAAAACAAGCTAATTTTTTTTAAGATTAAAAACTTTAGAACTCGTCTGTGGACGCAATAATGCATTGTGATGATTAGAGGATTAGGTTTAGGTTGATGCTGACAATTATTCAAGGGGCTCAATCAGGTGGCGCAAAATTATTCATTCAATTCTGTTTGCGAATCCTCTTTTCTACTAAATAAAAGGAAAATTGATTTTGAACTATGGAAATTTTTATTATGACTTTTACGCGCTTCATTGCCTGTCTGTTTGCTTTTTTTTGTCTGCACTGTTAGTTAGGTTAGGTGGAAACAGTTGTCCACTGTGAGACACACGCATAGCACATTGTGATGCCACGTCCTTATATCTCCGAAAACCAGTGTGCACTTTTAAAATTTGTTAGAAGATCCCTGATCTCCACAGTTCCGAGATTTTCCGATTCACTAAAAAATTGTTTACCTTAAATGGTAAACCCACGTCTGGATACAGCTGGATAATGGCTTAGGAGGTGTGATTATCTCTTCCTCCTCCTCATCTAGACAGCTTCTACAGAAGTCATGTGTTAGTACACCCATCCTCTCAGCATGTCTGGCTATTAGGAAGCGCCCCGTTATCGCGAAAATCAGTGCGCTTACTTTAGTTTAGCAGAGAGTCTGTGCGTTTAGCATTCAGATTTTGCAGGAGGTTCAATCCGTCATCTTTCATTTGCTGCTTTGAAAATTTCCTTAAAGATAAGTAGTTTCCTGGTCTTTTTGGGTTGGGTTAAAAATGCCGTCGCACCATATAGTAACCGTCGCTACTACGTGTGTGGTGATTCTCTTTAAGCATATCCCTCCTATTCTCTTGGATTTTTCCCTCCACCCCGGGACTGCTTCCGCATTGCTTCGTAGTAGAGGGCCAAGACGGCGTCCTAAGAAGGACACTTACTTACTCACCCTGCATCCAGGGTCGCCTGTTTTGAGAAACCTATGCTCAATGCTCTTCAGCATAACTTTCCATTTCGCGCTTCTTTTTTCGGATAATATCCTCCACAAAATTTTTGACGGCATTCCATTATTCTTCGTCTATCATCATTTTCTCGATAATTGCTTCAGATGTAAATGCACCAGTAGCTCGTTGCAGACCTATTATTTTTACGTTCCACCTCTCGCATACTCAGTATCTCCATATATGCAGTTTGGTTGGCTCACTTTTCCCATTCGCCACAAATACTTGCGAAAGGACCCATGTCCGGACAAAAACTGTGGAGGTAATACCGTGCTTTCTTTCTACCCATTTTTTTTAGATCGGGTATTAATCTCGCTGACCATCTACCCTACCGTTCAGAGTTCCATCTTGCCTGCCAAAGTGTATCGGAGAGGCGTGGTACTGGGATTCCTGTGTTTTTTGCCTCCGATCTCCGTTTGCGCTCTTGTGCTAGAATTTTGCACTCTTGTGCTTGAGCGTCTTCATTGTCTTTGAGAGTAGGCTTATGCCATTGTCTGTGTACTCATCAGTCAACATAGTGCCGAGTCTCGCTAGTTTTTAGGATTTCCTTATATATAGTGTAATTTGGGCCAATTTTTAATGAAAAAAAAAAAAATTCTGTACACACTTTTTATATGAAATGAATAGAATGAATGCTATTTTTTTATATGTATTTTAACTGGTCGAAAACTGGAAAAATTTGGACTATAATTTTTTCGTCTAGTACGAACGGCTATCTTAACTGGCACGAATATTTCGCTGATGTATGGCTGGACAATTGACATTTCGTACGACATCGCCGTGTTAAAAATCAAATCGAGAAAATATCAAATTGCTAAGCTGAATAGCGAACCGGTAGCATTCTATATCGTGCATTTTTCCCTACAGGGTAACGGCACAGTGATGCGTCTGTATGTGCGTGTTTATGTCCGTTGGCGCGTCCTAAAGCGATTTTAGCTCAATTATCAGCGCTAGTGTTGGGCAGAATTTTCAAAATGCTGTTAATCTGGTAGCAGCTGGAACTTTCTCCTGCAGCTAATGATTTTTTCGAACTGGGGTCACAAGTGGGATGTGTGTAAATTTGTTGATAACACTTTTTTATATCGCAGTCTCACAGTGTTGGAGTGTTTGAAACAAATTTTCTGCAGCAGATTTATGTACCATTGTGCGTTGGGCACGTCGAAAATCGCTGACTAAAGAACAGTCAACTGTACGAATAAAAATTTAGCTATTCCGCTGGCTTGCCTATGCCGTAAAAATACTTCAGCTGTGAAAATATTCTCTTGTGTTACTTGCTGGTGGTGATGGCAGAGAAAGTAGAGAGCTTCTTTGTGATGGAAATACCCAAAGGAGAAGGACTTGACTTCACTAAATGCTTCTAATTGATGTCAATTAACTTGCGTTAGAATGGGCTAGCGCGTAGTGTTAATTTCAACCAAGATCGCTAGGCAGTTATGGCTCCAAGTTGGAAGAAGCAGAATGTTAAAATTTATTGATATTGTTTTAGATGGTAATCGTAAAGTTGTACGCACACAAGGTGGTAAAGTCGGGTGCGAAGTAAAAAACCGTACTTTAAGTGTGTTGTAGGAAATTACTAATTCTATCATTTTATTAAACTTTATAAAATGCTTTTCAAACTTTAAACGCGTTTTTCTCAAAATGGTGTTTTCAAAGTCGGCGATCAACATTACTCGAAGACAGCTGAACCGATTAGTCTCAAATTTTAACACGAGCTTCTTAAATATATTTTTGAAGTGAAACTTCTTCAGCGGCGGTCGGATATTTGAGCGAGAATGGAGAGCGAATTGGAAAAAATGTAACGTTTAGAGATTTCGTTACGCGAGAGAGAAAAAAAGATACAACGTAAAGAGAAGGAGAAAGAGAGCTATACATTGCTATACCTAAGACTTAGGCTTCGTTGTAACAGATATATAACATAGAGAGAAAAAGAAGGAGAGCTATACATTATATACATCAGTTTAGGCTATCCGCGTCTCCCTTTTGTGCGGTCCTAGTCCAGAGTCTAACTTGCTTGAAGGGCTTTTATACTGGTGTATTTCTTTTGAAATTATCCCTGTTTCCTTCTTTTCCTCTCTCGCTCTTTCTCTCTCTCTCTCTCTTATTCACACTCATTCACACACAGAAGTTTCACTTCTACCACGTGTACGATGCTGCACATAATTTTTTTTTAGTAACTAATCGAAGATTTTTTCTCACCGATAAATATTTTTTTAAATATTTAAGGAATTTTTGGTCAAAAATCGATTTTTTTTTGAGAAATTGCCATTTTGTCAAAAAAAATGTATTTTGCGTATTCCTTCGATTAATTACTAGATTTAATATATTATTACTTTAACGAAATCTGTTTGGTTTTTTTTGATTTTAGAGGATCCAGTTCAGAGATGTAGTGCTCTCCGCAAAACGTCGTTTTTGAGAGGAGCTCGCGGAGATCAGCTGGTGCTCCTTTCCAAATAAATATTTTTACTAATACTAAGTCTTAATGACCTATCCTGCCAGAAAGCAAAAATGTATTAACGAAACCAACACGAGACTGAGTCTTGTTGAGGCTATTTGCTCCCAGGTGGAGTGAACAAGGAAAAAAAAATCTTAAAATACAGATAAAAGATTACATAATACGAGGGGTGCCTTTATATTTCGGGATTAGAGAACAAAAACAAATTTTAATCATCGAAAATCACTTTATTGTTTTTCAAAATATTCTCCATGAAGATCTATACACTTTTGCATGCGTTTGAACCAATTGTCGAAGCACTTTTGCCACTCTGAGGTACCTCCAAAACATGCATTCTGAATGCCGCAACCGCTTCTTCAGGTGTAGAAAAACGTTGACCTCTCACTTTGTTTTTTACGTACGGGAATAAAAAGAAGTCATTCGGACTATACGGCGGATGACCCATTAATTCGATGTTTTGGGTGCTCAAAAATGCAGTTGTTTGAGCCGATGTGTGAGAGCTCGCATTGTCCTGGTGAAGAGTGATCCGTCTTTGGCGATTGGTTTTCCTAATTTCTTGGAAGACAACTGGCAAACAAATGGTTGTGTACCACTCAGAATTTACTGTTCTGCGTTGTTCTAGTGGTACGGTTGCGACATGTCCAGTTTTTCCGAAAAAACAGGCGATCATTTGCTTGTTGGAAGTGCTTCGTGCGCGAACAACTTTTGTTGGATTTGGCTCATCTTGAAACACCCATACAGTCGACTGCTGCTTACTTTCGGGCTCATACGCGTAAATCCATGATTCATCACCTGTCACGATGTCATAGACGTGTTTCGAAGCCCCGCGATCGTATTTTTTGAGCATTTCCTTCGACCAATCGACACGAGCCTTTTTTGAGCGATTGACAAATTGTGTGGGATCCAACGCGAACAAATTTTTTTTGACAGTCAAATGTTTATGCAATATTGAATTTATGCTGGTCCCACTAATGCCTGAGATTGTTTGAATCTCACAATTGGTCACATGACGATCTTGCAATTACAGTTCGCGCACAGCATCAATGGTTTTCGGAACAACAACTGATTTTGGACGACCTTCACGAAATCCGTCTTGGAGTGAACTACGACCACGATTGAATTCATCATACCATCGATAAACACTGGTCCGTGATGGAGCTTCATCGCCAAAAAATGAATTAAGTTCATCCATGCAATGTTGCTGAGTTAATCAACGTCGTAAGTTGTAAAAAATAATCGCAGGAAAATGTTCACGATTTAATTCCATTTTTGGACCGAGATGAATCTTTTAAGTTACTGCAAACAACACAAATAGCGCTGGTATTTCAAAACGTTCTGAGTACGAAAAAGCCAAAAAATGTCAAACTTTGCGATACAGCTGTCAGTTGTCAGATTGCAACACCAGGGTTGCCAAATCTTGCCGAATAAAAGGCACCTCTCGTACTCATTCAGTGCCTCCAGACCAATGTAATTTTTGCAGTACTTTTCCACCACTACCAACATATGTTTATTTATACCTTTATTGCTTCATCTATTCGCCACTTGCCAACGCTTGGCGAATCGAAGAGGCCTTTTGTGTAGGTATATAAGAAGAAATCGTATGGCTACGAATTAATGGTGGTTAGGGCAGCTACGTGATTAGCCCCTTGCCTTATCAATCGAGCGACAATTTTCTGTGCCACTATCGATGGAAGCTTTTCTCGTGCGTGAAAACCATATCGTATTTGATACGAGACCTCATTTTAGGCACGGAAGTAGGATTACTTCTCCCACACTTGGTTTTAAGGCAAAGCGTTAAACGGAAGTATTTGGTTTTGGCTGAATGACGGTCAATTGCAAATATCACGAAAACTTGGAGTTGAATAGTGGCATCTGGTGCGCATTTTTACACTGTAAGTCAGACTTATTAGTAACTATTAGCTATTTGCTCGAATCAGGCTTGAGGCCTTTGGCACTGATGTGTTAAGAAGCGACCACCTTGGCTCCTTGGCACCACAAGATCTACTCAGATTTCTTCGGAGGTCAAGTAGATTTAAAGAAAATTAAAAACGGAACCCGAGTGCAGTGCAATGGACGTAATTGTGTCTGAGTGCTGTACTTGCTAGTCTGTCCCGACGAAAAAAAAAGAAAAACAAAAAAAGTATATTGCCAAATTTTTTTAATCAGTCGTGCATTTGCTTCCAAATTATATTTCGAAATATAACACAAAATTTTACCAAGACCTTGACTTACTTTCTTTTTGAATATACTAAAAATTAATTTCATTACTTCTTGTACAAGCATACATTTAATTTTTCTGCACGAAAAACCGGCACATACACACCGATTATTTGCTCATCAACCCCGCTCAATAACTCATTAAAATTGCTTTTGGTGTCACTGCCATGCGCTTATCTTTACATCGTTTGGCTGCAGCCAAACTTTGCATGTCACAGCCATTATCATACCAAACCACCAAGCGGCCAACAAGAACAGCAGAAATTTGGCCAAATGAATTTGACGGCAATACGCAGCTGAATCGTGTACAATTTGTAGTGCCAGCTGTCGGTGATGCCCGAAATGTTGGTTAGCGTCAAAATCTATGCACGAGTATGTGTGTATGCTTGCGTTGCTGAGTCCTGCCTGTGTGAGCGCAAGGTAAACAAACAGAGCGTAGAGAGTGGGCAAGTAGTACATGCGATAATTTCCGGCACTGGTCTCAATGAGGGGATTAGAGTGGCATGAGATGATGTTCAAACTTTTGTTAGAGTACTTTAAAACACATACACAGGTTAAAGTGCTTTGAAACAAGAGAATCAAGCTAAAGCAGAGATGAGCAGAGCCGCTTGCTTTTCCTTTCGCTGTAACAATGAGGTGTAATTATTATTATTGTTATTGTTGTCGGCGTCGTCGTCGTCGTCGTCGTCGGCTTCGTCTACGCAGTGCTTTGTCACGCGAATGTTGATGCAGAGATTAAATAGGTAAATATTGATACCGGTGCTATTTTGTTGTTGCTTAGTATTATTATTTTGCGCTCATCACTTGGTTGGACAGCCAGCCACCAAATTACATATAAATTGTTGCATGCCATTAAACAGTTTGACAACTCTTCACTCACTCTGCTATCTAGCAACTTTGTTTTTAGGTTTTCATGTCACAGAAATTATTTAACATACAAATTTGCGTTGTGTTTTCAAGGTTGCTGCTTGGGTTGCGAAATTTCCGGCTAAACTTTAAAACGCAATCAAGTGCAGTTGGCGGCGTAATGATGCAGCGAGTGCTGATATTTTGCTATTTACCGCGAATATGAGTGGTGTTTTGGTGGCTTTAACATGCATCCTATTGCATTTTGTTGCCCAGCTCAGTTTTCGTTTGCACAGTCAGCACATTCAAGCGCGAGAATTTCAAAACTAGAAAAAGAAAAACTGAAAGAAAACTGTCAAAAAGAAAAAGAAAAAAATCGAATAAATGCAAGAAATTTATGCAGCAACTTCTGTTGAACTCAGCTTGCATATGAACGAAATAAAACTGAGTTTTATATTTGAATTTAGCGTAAAAAAACTTTTCATGAATTCCTGCTCAGTGCAATGCGACGCATTCACGATCTACATACATACAATAAATACCAGCAGACAGTTAAAAAATTGCAAATTTGGAAATTCGCGACAACTCGAAAATATACATGGCCCAGCACTCGAAGTGTAACCAACCTCAGACCGCTCGCGCAGCTGACACACGGGCATCAGCTGCCTGTTAGTTGACTAAATGACAGTCCAGAGTATTGTTTCTAAGAGCACAGAAGCATTTTACCGAGAGTAAACGATAAAAAAGTAAATCAGTAATGGATCTCAAACGTCAAAGTATTATTGCATTATATTTGGCTGGAAAATCACAACCAGCGATGGTTCTTTAGCTCGAGCACCTTAAAGTGAATAAAGTTTTTGTTTATCGCACCATTACTCGTTACAATGACACTGGTAGCTTCGCGAAACGTCGTGGAGGTGGTCATCAAAAGACTGCAACGTCAAGTGAAATGGTTCAAAAAGAGAAGAAGCGACTTGAGCGAAGTCCCCGACGAAGTGCCAATCCAATGGCGAAAGAACTGAAAATATCTGATCGTAGCATCCGCCGCATATTGAAAAATGATATCGAAATCAAGCCTTACAAGATCCAAAAGGCGTATGATTTCACACCAAAGCAGTAACAAGTCAGACTTGAGAGAGCGAAGGAGTTGCTTCACTTGGCCGAAACTGGTAAATTTCCGAACATTGTGCTTACTGACGAGAAAACTTTTCAAATTGAGCAATTCGTAAACTTCCAAAATGAGAATTCATACGAAAATTTGAGTCATCGATTGTCCACAGGAGGCAGGTAAATGCGAAATATTATCGGAAAAGTATTCTGGAGGCAGACCACGTATTCGATGGCAGACCACGTACGTTTGAACAGGACGCGATATTGTCTCACAAAGCACAAATGAACAAAGAATGTCTAAAAAACAACGTTCCGAACTTCAAGTGTCCACACAATGGCTCTCGAATTCACCAGACGCTACGCCGATGGATTATTCTCTTTGGGCCATTTCGAAGAGCAAGGCCCGAACTAAAAGATTCACTAGTCTCAAGGCGCTGAAAAAAGCCATTGTCCGAGAGTGGGCCAAAATGCCTGGAAGACACATTCGGGCAGCTTGCGATTTCAAGTCAAGGCAATTTTTTACTTTGAATTGAATAAAAGTAATTTTCCAAACTAAATTTATGGCCCATTAAATTGGTTACACTTCGAGTGTCGGACACTGTATATGGAGAAAATGCGCAACAATGTCAAGGGAAAGATTATCAAAAACGAGTGACAGGTTTGAGCCTTTTTATTGTACTAAAATTGTGTAGGCTATAAAAGGGTCAAAGAAACGACTGGCGCGGTGTGCTAAACTCGGCCAAAATCGCCTAAGCGGTGATCGCGCCAATTAAGAAGAGATAAAAGGGCCATTTTGGAGAGCGAGGTCCTGGAGCGCTGGCGCTTTGGCGCCAATTCTGGTTGCATTTATTAGCTGTATGCTGATTTCCGGTTGCTTGACAATATATTAGGTATCGCTGGTTTGACTGCTCGATTTTCCTGATTTGTGTAGACCTTTTCGACATTTGTACCTCCAGAGCGTGCCTCACATCAATAATTATGGTTAGTGTGTAATTTACCCCTTGAATTGTCATATGTACATAAGTATGCATGTTAACATAGCTCCTAACTGCCATGGCTATTTAGCATTGCATACTTTCAGGCGGCTATAATAACATCAAATGTTTCTGCATTGTGTTTTTGTTGGCCTATTAATTTTGATTGTAAGCACATTTGCCCATATAAAATAGTAATCTGAATATTCCTTATCGTTTTACACTTATCGTTTTGGGCATATCAAATTTTTACTGTTATCATCAAACAAGTATTTCATTTACGTTTGCTTGCAGATTTTTATTCGACGTAAATTTTGTGAATTTTACTGCAACTGTATTGTGTACGTGTGCTGCTTGTATGTGTGTTAGTGCTTGTGTGTGCAATTTGGCGCTTAGTTATTATTGGCAGTCGTGGCCGAGTGGTTAAGGCGTCTGACTCGAAATCAGATTCCCTCTGGGAGCGTAGGTTCGAATCCTACCGGCTGCGGAACGGAATTTTTTTTAAAGTAAATTTAATTTTTCTTGTTTATTAAATATTTTTCTCTCTTGTATTGTGCATTCCAGCCAAAATTGGGTGTATAAAAGAAAATTTGTCATATCTGGTTTTAAAACATGGTGGCGCAAATTTAATCACCCTCTTGGAGATTTATAATTTTTGCATATGGCATCATGCCTCAATCGTATTTGACATTTGTGGGCTAAACAGTTGGAGTACACAAACACACAAGCAATGGAGCGCCTGAAGGTCAAAATAAAGATTTCCAGCTTAACATTTCCATTGCAAAATCATTTTTTTATTTACAAAAAAAGTTATTCACAAACAAAATTGGCTATTTACTTTTGCGCTATTTTGTATAAAAGTGTTTTTTGGATGATTTACCAAATCTTAATATTTTTTTCCGCTGCTTGGTTTTTTTCCAGATTAATATTAAAAGCAATTGAAGTGATTTTGTTGCGCCAGATGGAAAGAGAAGTTTGCAAAGTTTGTTGCCTTGTTACAAATGCATTAGTTCCCGATTTCTTCTACAGGGTGGGCCAAATAAGACCTACTAGTGTACCTAAAAGGCCTACTAGCCGTATGCGCAGTTGCTCCATCTTGTTGAAACCACAAATTAGGATACTGCTCCGCCATTGGCCGCAAAAAGTTTTCAATCAATGTTCTGTAAGAAGCTCCTGAAATCGATTCTGGTGTTTCATCCTCAATTTCGAAGAAATATGGATCGATAATTCTAGTGGCCATAACACCGCACCAAACAGTACATTTAGGTGGGTGCAACTGATGTTGATGGGTTGCCCTTGGATTTTCAGAGCCCCACAATCTACAGTTTTGTTTGTTGACATAACCATTTAAATGGAAATGCGCTTCATTCGACATCAAAACATTATTTAAAAACTCAATTTGTGTGGCTAATTGTGTAAGAATAGAAAAGCTCGATAATTTTAACGCATTGTGTTGTACTGTAGGGTTCCATAATAAATTTCCAACAATTCAATTATAACCTACAAAAAGAGAAAAATAAATATGTCAAAAAATAAAAAAGTTATTTGTGGTTAACATTAGTATGTCTTATTTGGCCCACCCTGTAGTAAGACATTCGTGGATAAATAGCTTCCCTTCAATACTGAGGCCCGCATTACTAAGAGAGAGTGGCGCTCTCTTCTCTTTTCAGAATTTTGCTACAGTTTCTGCAGTTGAGAGCGATCTGTAGCAGAGCTCAATTTGTTTATAATAGGAGCTAAGGAGCTACGTTTTTATTGCTTGGACGTAAACGGAAAGCAGAATGTACAGGCGCTTGGAGAAATCATTGAGAATGTCCTCATCTTTTCTTGTAGGCAACCCAATAACAATCACATCTGATGATATACATACATACATTTAATTGTTCGGTAAGTGCATATATGTACATATGTGCTCTCTCGCTGCGCAATTAGTCTACATTAGCACACTTCAGTTCCGTTTTTTTTAACCCGCTCTTCCATCCGCTTAACGGCCGCACGGAACCACGTGGCAGTTGGTCAGCGAAACTTATTCCTCTTAGCCTGCCTTCTCTCAGTTTCTCCGAGATGGCTGGAATTTTCATATCTTCTCGCACGTTGATATTTTTCACTTTGTCCATGCGCGTTATTCCTGTTGCCTAGCGAAGCGTTTTCATTTTCGCCACCTGCATTTTCTAGTTGTGCTTAACTTGTGTTGCCCAACATTCTGACCTGTATAGCGTTACTAGTCTCATGCAGGTTTGTGCACCTTTGCCTAAATCGTTAATGGCATTTTCTTGTCACATGAGATGCCTGTGAGGTTGAGCCACTTTAACCACGCCGTATTAACTCTGTGTGTCACATCTTCGTCTATTTTTCTATTTTCACTCACGATCGATTCTAGGTACTTGAAACTTGTTGTTACTGTTATTGGATGCCCATTAATACAAGGGACCTCGTATTGGTCGTCTCCTCTTCGCTAAACGGTTGGTGCAGGTATTCGGTTTTTTCACTTTTATGCGCATTCCGTTGTTTGTCAATATTTCATTCCAAGTGTTCAGTTTTCTCTCCAGGCAAGCGAGGTTCTCGTTAATTAAGACGCGTAAAGGATATTCCATGGCGGTTTGTCTTGAACTTTAACTGTTAGATGATCCATAATCATTAAAAATCAACAAGCTGGGTTTTGAATCTTGGTGCACACCGACTATCGCTGGGAACTTTTGCGTTAGTTCGCCTGGTGTGCATACTTGCGTGGTAGTTTCGTGGTGCATGTCTTGCATCAGGTCGATGTATTGTTTTGGTATTCTTGTAGCTCTTAAGGAGTGCCATACTAATTGTCTAGGTAGCCTATCGAATGCCCTCTCTAGATTTACTCGTCTAAAAACCATATGCAAATTTTTCTTCCCACTGCGGTATTTCACCGTTAGTAATCCGTTAGAAACTGTTTGAAGACTGTAGATTTTTCGGAAATTTTCCCCAACCGTCTGCTGCTCCGCTTCTGCGCAAGCATGCCTTTTTACCCCTCTTTTCACAAAGAACATATCTTTTCGCTCGTCAACTTTCCTCGCTCTTCTCTCTCTGCGGCAGTGCAACGAGTCAGCCTCACTAACGCTTCTACACAAACAGTTCAGAATTCGTTCAGTGAAGAGTTGATATAAATTTGAAATCAAACTATCATTAAAAAAAAAATATTCAACTATCCTGTCTGTGCATGTGTTGTAGACATCAATCGCCGAGTGTTTACAAATCTTCTGAAAGCCGGCGTAAAATTTTCGGGCTTCTCATGAATACTATCTTTGAATGCAGTCTTTCTACCAGCATTTCTTTTATATTTTAGTAAATGTTTGTCGAATTCCAATTGCCAAATACCTCAAACTTTGCGCTAATACATTTAATAATTAAACAGAAAGTGACCGAGAAGGTATATCCAGTGCATGTGACGTGGCGAGACTTTTGCTTGAAAACTTTTAATTGAATGCAAATGCGAGTGAGAACTTGAAGAATGCGCTTGTCTGCACAAGAAATTGGATAACCTGCAACCTACTCGCACATTTTTGGCAAACTTTCGTCCGCTGTCGAGGCGCTAACTTGTGCTAATGAAAATTGCGCGTGTGAATGACAGCGAAACTCGTTTGTTTTTTGTTTTTGCGAAATTCCACTGAAACTGTAATGTCTGTAAACTCTCCGAGTACCCCTATGCATATATTTATGTATGTGTGTATGTGCGACTCTCTTTTTCACCACAAACACGAAGTCTTGAATGATAGCAACAGCAATAGCAACAAGTAAATCACTTAAATATTTGCATTTGGTCAATAATAACACTGGCAGAGAATGCAGTCGCTGTGCACACAAAAGCCGTTAAATTGGCTGCACATCGTCGATGACACTTAGGATATGCGAGTTATCGCTGGATCGTAATTGATTTAACATCCATTGCCGGCGTGGTGAGGCCAAATACCAAAAACAAGTCCAACAATATTGCTGCAGGGGAATATCGAAAATATCGGCACGTACTCGTACATATACACAGTCGGCTGCATGAACGATATTGTGCCTAAATGGCTTTCCAATATGTCGACATACGTGCATAGGTACATAAATTTGTGCAAGCGGCTAAGCGAACACGCACACACTAACACCTATCTGCGTATGCACACACATAAATTACCGAAGATGTGTGTAAACACAATATTTCCCCTTCTACGCTCAATCAGTCTATGCAAATACGCCTGCCTGCAGTGAAAAGTTAAATTACTCAGGAAACATTCTGTTTAGTTTGTGTACTGATATTTGATGGAAAGAGTCGTACTAGTTCGAGAGTGATTACAATTGAACTAGTTGGTTGCTTTTTTAACGATAATGATTTTTAGTGGTGACATTAATGTCACACTTAAAACTTTACTGGCATCATTTGGAAAATTCCACTATCAGCAAGAGGTGACTTTCCCCTATCAACAATTTTGTGCCCCTTCATCAAAGAACTGACTCCACCTTATCAGCGGGCAGCTTCAGTCCTGGTTAGTCTACTATTGAGCAGATCTTCACGATACGCTAAGTCCTGGAGAAAATCCATGAACGACAACTTGACAAACACCACCTTTTTGCCGATTTCAAAGCTGCTTTCGATAGCACAAACAGGAACGTCCCTTATGCCACCATGTCTGATTTTGGTATCCCCGCAAAACTTATACGGCTCTGTAGAATGACGTTGAGCGCTACGGCAAGCTTCGTTATGTATTTTATAAAACTTAATTCCGAAATTAAATTGAATCACAAGTGCAATACCATAAATGCGCTTACGTGCGGTAAAGGGTTAAAAATAATAAAAAGCAAACAAATCGTTGAAACTTTGAAATCACTCAGTTCCTGTGCTAAGGTTGTAAATACAATTAATTACCCCCTCGGAAGATTTATAATTTTTGCAAATGGCGTCGCACGTCAGATATATTTGACATATGTGGGCTAGGCAGTTGCAGTATACAAACATACAAACAATGGAGAGAAATAAAAAAAAAAATGTCGATCATTCAAAATATTTTTTTTTACTTAGATAAAAGTTATTCGAACCAAAAAAAAAAAAAGTTCCCATCATTCAAAACAATTTTTTTATTTAGTAAAAAGTTATTCAGGAGTAAACCAAAAACAAAAAAAAAAATTTCCATCACTCAAAATAAGTTTCTTTGGATTTTGTTTGTTGTTTATTTTGTAAAAAAATTTTCAAAAGTAAAAACAAAAAATGCCTATCTCTCAAAATAATTTCTTTTAATTAGTAAAAAAGTTATTCAAAAGCTAAAAAAAAAATTCCATACCTCAAAATACTTTTTTTATTTAGTTAGAAGTTAGACAGGAGCAAAAACAAAAAAAAAATTCCATTACTCGAAATCATTTTTTTTTATTTAGAAAAAAGTATTTTTTTATTTAGTAAAAAGCAAAAAAAAAAGTTACCATCATTCAAAATATTTTTTTATTTAGTAAAAAGTCAATAAAAAAAAATTCCATCACTGAAAATAATTTTTTTTTGTATTTAGTAAAAAGTTATTCAAAAGCAAAAAAATATTTCCATCACTCAAAATATTTTCTTATTTAGTTATTCAAAAGCAAAACAAAGTCACCAACGTTCAAAAATTTCTTTATTTAGTAAAAAGTTAAGAAAAAAAATAGAAAAAAAAATTTCCTTCACTGAAAATAATTTGTTTTAATTAATAAAAAAGTTATTCAAAAGCAAAAAAAAAATTCCATCACTCAAAATATTTTTTTTATTTAGTAAAAAGTTGTTCAAAAGCAAAAAAAGGTATCCACATTCAAAATATTTTTTTTTATTTAGTAAAAAAGTTATTCAAAAGCAAAAAAAAAAATTTCCATTCCTCAAAATATTTTTTTATTTAGTAAAAAGTGGTTCAAAAGCAAAAAAAAAAGATACCCAACATTCAAAATAATTTTTTTTATTTAGAAAAAAGAATTTTTTTTTTTAGTAAAAAGTTAATAAAAAACAAAAATATCCATCACTCAAAATATTTTTTTTTAATTAGTAAAAAAGTTATTCAAAAGCAAAAAAGAGTTACCAAAATTCAAAAAATTTTTTTTATTTAGTAAAAAAGTTATTCAAAAGAATTTTTTTTTTTAGTAAAAAGTTAATAAAAAACAAAAATATCCATCCCTCAAAATATTTGTTTTATTTAGAAAAATGTATTTTTTTTTATTTAGAAAAAAGTATTTTTTTTTATTTAGAAAGAAGTATTTGTTTTATTTAGTAAAAAGCAAAAACAAAGTCACCATCATTCAAAATAATGGGTTTTAGTTTAGTTTAGTAAAAAGCAAAAAAAACTTGCCGTCATTCAAACATTTTTTTATTGAGTAAAAAGTTAATAAAAACCAAAAAAAAATTTCCATCACTCAAAATATATTTTTTATTTAGTAAAAAAGTTGTTCAAAAACAAAAAAAAAATTGCCGTCATTCAAAATATTTTTTTATTTGGTGACAAGTTCTTCAAAAGTAAAAACAAAAAATTCCATTGCTCAAAATAATTTTTTTAATTAGTAAAAAAGTTATTCAGAAGCAAAAAAAAAATCCATCACTCCAAATATTGTTTTTATTTAGTAAAAACTTTATTCAAAAACAAAAAAAAAATTCTATCGCTCAAAAGAATTTTTTTATTTAATAAAAAGTTATTCAAAATCAAAAACAAAAAATTTCCAACATTCAAAATATTTTTTTTATTTAGTAAAAAAGTTATTCAAAGGCAAAAAAACAAAATTTCCATCACTCAAAACAATTTTTTTCATTTAGTAAAAAGTTATGCAAAAGCCAAAAAAAAGTTATTAAAAAGCAACGAACTACCAAATTATGGGCGGTATCTTCCGTATAAAAAATTTTCAAGCTAATTTATGCTTGCCATATATGGAGAAAATGCGAAACAAATTTGTCAAAAATCGCCGCGATTTTTGAGCAACTTGAAACTTGCACTTTGTTATTCCTAAATTTCATTTGCTAGAAAACTGCATACTCTAATTTTTTGTAAAAATTGTGCAAAACTGCTCGCACTTAATGATGTACTCGGGAGCCTTTCAGCCTTGACAAATGACTCAACTACTGGAAAAGATGGAGGAAGCCATCTTAGCCGATATTATTAAAAATTATCTTTGATATAATATTATAAATCACTGACCACTGACTTCTGGTGCATTTTTAAATAATTCGAAATAATCTTTTCTCAAACGGTACATACGCTTGGAAACAAGTCGGATGTCCAAACTGATCGCCTTATCTGAAAAATGTCTAGCATACCTAAACTCTTTGAAAAACTGGTTCATGATTTCATTCTCTTTCGAATTTCAATCTCGTATCGCCTTATCAGCATGGCTTTGTTAAGCGTAGATCTGCAGTTACGAATTAAGGTTTATTCGCAAATTTTGTCTTAAAACAATTTGAAATAGGGCAACAATGCGATGTCCCATTCACCGACTTTTCGAAAGCGTTCGATGTGTTCTGCTTAACAAGCTGGGTTCAATTGATCGTATCTCTATCTTACTTAAGTGATCTGAATCTTCTCTCACAGATAGAACTCAATTCGTACGTATAAATAAAATTAAATCTGATGCCATCAAAGTTACCTCAGGTGTAGATCAAGGTATCCATCTCAGGCCGCTATTGTTCTTACATAATCTTTGTTAAGGATATTCCAGACGTTTCTGTGGCATTGCGTTGACTGATGTACGCAGATGACTTGAAAACTTACAGCCGTAGCCGTTAGCTGACAGCATAAGACTTCAAGGGGACTTAACAAGACTGGAAGTTTGATGGGATGATAACTACTGACCTTTTAATGCTGGTAAATGCCGGGACTTGTCCTTTAGTAGACGTAAAGTTGCGATTGATTTCGATTACAAGTTGTTCACTACCATCATCGCAAAAAACTGTATAAAAAGAAAGACTTGGGGTCATATTTATATCGGAAATATCGTTTTCTAATGTAATTTTTCGAATTATTAAAATTCACTATAAAATCGGGAACATTTGGCAGAGACGGTTCGTAAAACTCGAACATTTTTGGGTCATCGTGAAGCACCCTACTTACTTACTTAGGTGGCCATAACAACCCGTTACCGAGTTACGGCTGACCTCACTAGCTCTCTCCAGGCGCCTCTGCTCCGCGCGCGCCTTCTCCAATTCTGTACACCAAACGAGCATAGGGTTTTCTCCACCTGGTCTTTCCACCGGAGCAATGGTCTTCCTCTGTGTCGGCCCCCTTGGACTTCGCCCTCGAACACCTTCTTTGCTGGAGCTTCTTCATCCATACGCACGACATGCCCTAACCAACGCAGGCGTTGGATGGCGATGCGTTGAACTACGTCAATGTCGGCGTAGAGCTCATACAGCTTGTGGTTCATTCTTGAACTGTAGTCTTCGCCAATGCGCACAGGACCGAAGATCTTGCGAAAAACTTTTCTCTTGAACACCTCAAGCGGCTGCACCGCTTTATGATACTACCCAGGCCTCTGCGCCATAAAGCAACACGGGTATGATGAGCGTCTTGTAAAGTGCCAGTTTGGTCATGCGAGAGAGGGCTGGACTACTCAATTGCTTACTTAACCCTTAGTAACACCTATTAGAAAGAGTGATTCTCCGTTTGATCTCCAGGCTGATATCGTTGTAGCTGTTAACGGCGGTGCCAAGATAAATAAATTATGGCACAACTTCGAAGGTATAGTTGTCCGCAATGACGTGCGTTCCTACACGCCGTGTGTTCCGCATTGTAGACAACATATACTTCGTTTTACCCTCGTTCACCGCCAGACCCACTCGTGATGATTCCTTTTCGATAGCAGAAAATGCAGCAGTGACATCTCGCTTATAGCGGCCGATAATGTCAATGTCATCGGCGTACGCAAGGAGCGGGACACATATGTAGAAAATAGTGCCATTTCGATGAACACCTGCTTTTCGGAGCACGAAGTTGAAGAGGTTGCATGGCAGTGGATCGCCTTTTCTGAAACCTCGAACGGTATTGAATGGCTCGGAGAGGTTATTTCCTACCTTGATGGAGCTGGTTGTGCTGCTCAACGTCATTCTGCCGTATGAGCTTCGCTAGTATACCGAACTCAGACATGGTGGCGTACAGGCAATCCCTTATCGGGCTATCGAACGCAGCTTTATAGTCGACAAAGAGATGATGGGTGTCGACTTGCTTTTCATGGGGGTCTTTTCCAGGATTTGGCGTAAAGTGAAGATCTGGTCGATGGTGGACTTACCACGTCTGAAGCCGCCCTGATAAGACCCGATCAGTGTGTTGGCAAACGGCTTAAGTCTTCCACATAGGACGCTAGACAGGACCTTGTAAGCGATGGTTAGAAGACTGATGCCCCGGTAGTTGATGCAGATCGTCGGGTCACCCTCCTTCAGTAAAGGACAAAGAATACTGAGATTCCAATCGTCGGGCATGCTTTCGACTAGCCATATTTTGCAGATGAGCTGATGCATGCTCCCTATCAGCACATCGCCGCCAGTCTTGAACAATTCAGCGGGCAAGCCATCAACGCCAGCCGCTTTGTTATTCTTGAGCCGCTGAATGGGTAGTGGAACGTCCAAATTATCGTCGATTGGTGGGTATCGGGTCATCTTCTACTGGGGCGGAATTGTGTGCGTCCTTAAGTAAATTGCCAGCAAGTAAATTTGCAGAAGTGTTCCCTCCATGTGCCCAGTGTGGACTGTGTATCCATAACAAGATTTCTGTTTGTATCTCTGCAGGCTGATGTTCCGGTCTTGAGAACTTGTGTCAGACGCTTGACTTGTTGATAGAATTTTCGAGCATCATTTCTGACGTGAAGCACCTTGTCGGACCGTAATACAGAAATTGGTGAACAAATTCGAGCTGTTGGGACAAGTTAGTGATGTGAAGAATAAAACCCGTGCACGTCGCTCAAGAACAGCCGAATATATCTGTTGTAGCCGAGAGTGTTGAAGAAAACCCAGGTTTGCCCATTCCTCGTCCATTCCTCCTTAGGCAAGCTTTCCACAAACGTAATTACACAGTATTTCGCATAAAGATTTGGGTCTTAAGGCTTATAAAGTCCAGTTAACACAAGAACTCAAGTCGGCCGATCATCAACAACGCGGTGTCTTTGCTGATTGGATCGTTGAAATGCATGAAAATGATCCGGAATTCCATCGAAAAATCATCTTGAGTGATGAGGCCCATTTCTACCTCGGTGGCTTCGTCAACGAGCAGAATTGTCGGATCTGGGGCTCAGAAAATCCAAGAGTTATTTTTGAAAAGCCTCTCTATCCTCAACGTGTGACTGTTTGGTGCGGTTTATGGTCCGGCGGAGTCATTGGACCTTACTTTTTCGAAAATGAAGCTGGAGCAACAGTTATGGTGAATGGATTGCGCTATTGAGAGATGATTAACGATTTTTATGGCCGGAATTGGTTGATATTGATCTGGACAACGTTAATTTTCAACAAGACGGCGCTACGTGCCACACAAGCAACGAAACCATTGATCTTTTATGGAAAAAGACCTCCAATAATACCTCATATTGGAAAACCCTTTACTTTAATTGTATAAAAAAATAAATATTGCACAAATACTAGTAATAAGTCCTCTCCAAGCCACACTAGTACTGAATCTAAATCAGATTTCCATACATTTGCTTTACTCGTTCAGGTTCAGCTTCTCTGCTGGGTGGCCGCCGCCACCAATATTTATGTATGTGTATGTGTAAGCCAAAAGTTGCACAGATACCACGCTAAACATTCTCTGTACTGAAGAAAACCTCACTGATTTTACAAGCAAGCGCTGAAATTATTACTTTGTTTTTCAAGAAGAAGAAACTCCCCAATGCTTGCCTTGGAATGCCGTAATAAAATTTGCGTTAATCGCGCAGATATTCAAATTTGGCTGAAAGGATAACATTTACTTCCTATTTGCAGAACTTGGTTTGTCGAGGCTATGCTTAATATGGAAATTTTTCAATAAGTAAGAAAATGTTATTCAAGATGCGCATACTTGGGGCAAATTTTGTTAACATATCCTAAGGACTTCCGCTTTGATGTGCGATTGATGTTTGATAGCAGTTTGAAAATCTTTTATGTATCTTTAATCTTTTTGAACTCGTTTTTAATATTATAACAAATTTATTAAAGTGTGCAATTTCTAGCGTTTAAGTGAGTATAATAAATACGAAAAGCTTTACCAGACATGAGAAATAGCTAAACGATTAGGGTCAGTGGCTTATAATGCCCGTTCGAAAGCTTAGGACAATGATGCAACCTAAATTGCATCAACCTACTCTATTACATCAACAGCTTCGGTTAACTGTAGATATCTGCCCAATTGGTATCAAAACGACGCTTTAGTCCTAACATTAAGGGGTGCCTGGCTGGTGCTTCAACCATTTCACCTGTCTGCCGACCTGCCTGGGTTTGTGAAAACTCGAATGATGGCTCTATTGCCATATTAGTAATTCTGCTGGAAGTTTCCACTTTGTTCAAACTCTTCTCTTACTTTAAGCACTACTCCTTACCTTCTGAGCTTCCACCATATTTAGTTGATAAGCCATTGGACCAGTATTGGCTTCTTTCGCCCATGAAATCAGAGATAATCCACCTTATTCTGAAACGTATTTGTCTGTAGCTTTAATTTCTTTCAATGTTTTTTCGCATACTTTGTCATTTTGTTCAGCTGTTTGGCTTCGAACACCATGTTCGGTATCCACATGCGAGCCCTCGGCTGTCGAGTGATCTCGTTGGCTGGGATTAGTTTGAGCCTCTAATCTTCCCAGTCGTTCTGGAGCTTGCCAACCACTGTTTTCAGTAAATCAAAGGAGAGCTGATCATTGCATTTGATCTCCCAGTACCCGCGGACCATTTCCGTTGAGTCAAATCCTGGCACTTGACCCTCCGGGTTTGCCATGACGTGATTAAGGACAATGTGAGACTGCCGTGCCTCGATTTCGGACCACTACTCCAACGCAGGTTCGGAGTTCGGTTCGTTAATTCGTCTATCAGCGCAGTTTGCAGGTAGGTACTCGTGCCACCTTATTAAATGTGCATTCCTCCTGGTTTTGGTATTGGAGCGGTGTGAACCGACACTTTGTGCTTCTTCGAAGGTTTGTCACTTTCGTCCTGTGAACGATTGCGTTTCATAGCTTCTGCCTTCTGGATGACCTGGAACGCCTTATCGGCCGCGTCCTCTGGATGAGTTTTACCTTCGGCCTCATTTTTGCTTATTCTGCCAAGAAAAGCTAGAGATCTCTGGTAGAGCTTATACCTGGACGGGACTTGTTTTAAGTTTTGACGCTTTTGCCCCTTGGTACCTGCGGATGTGAATGGTTGGTTTCTGGAGGCCAAGAGTTCGTCCTTTGTGAAAGTTCCCAACTTCCTCATTTCGCTAGTGTCGGTCTGTGTTGTCCATTTGTCCATCTGTTTGGTCAATGGGTGCGTCCGCTTGTCTGCCCGTTTTGGTTTCGTGTCCCTCCGTTTGTCCGTCTGCTTGTCGGTTAGTTTATGGATGCTGTCCGATTTTTTAGTTTTTTCTTTGTTCATTTCTGTTTCGTGCGGTCACCTGCCCCACCAGGAGGCTGCACATATTGCCATGTGTGGTGACCAAAGAGGATATCGGGGAAATAACCGGTCAGCCATAGCAAGGTCACTGCGGCCCAAACCATTACTTGCGATGGGGAAATTGCTTCGAGTGGCCATACGTAGGCTCAATTTCTCGTATGAGCGTTCGGTCAAGTAACCACGATCGTTTTGAGTGTTTATGAACTGCTCAATTGGAACATTTTTTTCATCAGAAAATACAATTTTAGGAAATTCGCCACGTTCGTGCAAGTTCAACAACTCCTTTGCTCTTTCGCACCGAACTTTTTTGTGCTGGAGTGAAAGATCGTGTGCTTTTTGGAACTTGTAAGCCTTGACCTTGAGCTCATTTTCCAATATGCGTCGAATGCTGTCTTGCGATATTTTCAGTTCTTTGGCCATTTTTCTTCCACTTCGACGTGGATTTCGTTCAAGTCGAGCCTTCACTTTCCGAACCATTTCCGAAAAAATATTTTATTTCTTTTTACATGTAAACCCTGCACACGGTCCTTAAACACTCTTTACTAACTCTTTTAACGTATATAAAAAGAGGCTAATCGCATTTATCACATTTTATTTTTGAATGAAATTTCAATCAAAATTTTTTGAACTTCAATGCCAACAGAGCAAAATCTGCTCTAACCCTAGATAAAAAGGGTATCTGATTACTCTGTGAAGCACTTACAGGTCACTTTGCTTGTAATAAAGGCTTTAAAACAATAGGGTTACATAGTACAAGATCGCGCAAGTTCTGCTGTGATGAAGAGGAGTCTATGGAACACTTAATCACCAACTGTGAGGCATTAGGTCACGGGAGGCTCACAATCCTGGGCTTGTATCTACTAGAGGAGGAAGACCTACAATCGCTCCCTCCTAAGGAGCTGGTTCGACTGCTCGGCATGCTAAATAATTATAATTAAGTAATTCGGGGCGCACAGTAGATCAATCAGGTCGCAGTGCATAAAGGCCTTAGTCTAACCCGTACAACCATTAGCACTACAAAGATTACCATCGGCGTCGGAAGAAACCGTCGGACATGAGGTGTTAAAGTCCCATACTGACTAAGGCGTTCGATTGCTTTTACACTTTTCTTTATCAACTTTAAATTAAACTCAGTTAAATTTCATGCCGACTAACTAAAAAACAGACAACTTTTTGATACAAGTTTGAAATTCTGTAATACAAAACATAGCGAGACTAAGTATGAGCGAAAGTTTTCTTGCTATAAGATACAGCGCAGTTTGTGTGTGTATGTGCATTTTGCGTTAATCTGCCAAGCAGTCGTTTGTTTGCCGACATTCTGTTGTCAAATATGAATCACTGCGCAAAAGTTAAACTTTTAAGCTCGGCGAAGATACTCATCACTTGGCTACTTTTACAGTCGCAGAAGCCTTGAATCATGAACCACACACACACACACACAGACAACTATTCACAGATGCATACACACATACAACTTACATAAATATAAAACATATGCACTTACAAAGATGTGAGGACCGAGAAGCCATACATTTCTAAAAGTGTGCATATCCATGCAATTCATTTTGCTAAATACAAACAGTCACACTAGCAAAGTTTACGGAAGGATTAATAAGAATGACTGTTGGCGATTTGAATAAATCCGCTTGATTCTTTGCCAGCTGTGGATAAGAGCAGTCATGCAGCCATCTTGTCTCATATGACGCGCACGCTCAAACTACTACTAACAGCAACAATACACACCTACATACATACGTCCGTGCGTCTATGTTTCGCAGCAAATGGAGGTATGAGAGTAGTTAAGTAAATGTTAACTAAGCAATGCATGTAAATTGTCAGAACATAAGCAGAAGCTGTGACAGTTGCTGTTAATACACACACGGCGTATGAGTGATGAGTGATGAGAGAGAACAGTGAATGGAAGAGATTTAGAAAGCGGAAGAAGGAGTGAAGCTTCGTGCAAATACTTATGCATTGACAGTTATAAGTGCGACGAGATGTGAGAATAATGATGCAGCCTATGCTGACTGCTGACTGATGATTGTGTTAATTATGCACTGTTGGCACTTTGATGAATGCCATTTGTTTCGTGTTCTAATGATAAGTGACACTACTTGGAATCTGAGATGATGGAGCAGCTCTGTGCTTTTAATTGCTCATCACCATTTGAAAAATATGTACTTTTAAGACCAAATGCATTTTAAAAAATGTTAAAATATGGTATATAAATTTAAACTACAGAATGAACAATATGAAGAGTTACCAACTTCACACTGCTTGTACCTGTAAAACAGCTCAAACGTCAAAATTGTTCTAATGACAGTTCAATATATTGTTTATAAGCCGTTAAAAGCATTTGCGTCTCAGTTTTGTTGAATTTTTTTTCTGTGTTGGAATTCAAACGTAATAGTGTGATTGCGTTATATTTGGCTGGAAAATCACAACCAGCCATTGTTCGTGAGCTCAGTCACCTCAAAGTGAATGAAATGTTTGTGTATCGCACTATAAAACATTACAATGATACTGGTAGCATTGCAAAACGCTATGCAGGGGGACCAAAAAAAACCGCAACAACGCCAGAAATGGTTCGGAAAGTGAAGGCTCGACTTGAACGAGATCCACGCCGAAGTGGAAGAAAAATGGCCAAAGAACTGAAAATATCGCAAGACAGCATTCAACGCATATTGAAAAATGAGCTCAAGGTCAAGGCTTACAAGTTCCAAAAAGCACACGATCTTTCACCCCAGCAAAAAAAAGTTTGTAAAGGAGTTGCTGCGCTTGCACGAACGTGGCGAATTTCCTAACATTGTGTTTTCTGATGAAAAAAATGTCCCAATTGAGCAGTTCATAAACACTCAAAACGATCGAGTTTACTTGACCGAACGCTCATACGAGAATTTGAGCCTACGTATGGCCACTCGAAGCAATTTCCCATCGCAAGTAATGGTTTGGCCCGCAGTGGCCGCTGATGGACGCTCTCCAATCGTGTTTATCGTGCCTGTTGTCAAAGTGAATGCGACTCATTATCGGGAAAATGTTTTAGAAGCTGCTTTAGAGCCGTGGTCACGCAAACATTTCGGTCGTAGACCATGGGCGTTCCAACATGACTCGGCACCATCTCATAAAGCTCGTATGAACCAAGAATGGTTAAACAACCATGTTCCACACTTCATTTCGTCCACGTAATATCTTTCGAATTCGCCAGACGCAAATCCGATGGACTATTCCATCTGGTCCATTTTGGAGAGCAAGGTGAGGACTAAAAAATATGCTGGTATGGATGCGCTGAAAAAAGCGATTATACGAGAATGGGCCAAAGTACCTCAAGGTCACATTCGTGCAGCATGGAACTCATTTTTTGATCGTTTGAAGGCTATAGTCAAGACAAAAGGTGGTCATATCGAGCTAAAGTGAATGTATGTTAAAATTGTAATCATTTTTGAATAATTTTGTCTTTGAAATCAATGAAAACTAATTTCACACAAAAAAGTTATGGTGTTTTGAATAGGTAACACTTCATATCGTTCACTCTGTAGAACCGTCCAGCCCATTAGTCCTGGTTTGACCACCATTTGAGTTGCTTCATAACGTTTAGACAACAATCGATTTTGCACAATATTGTCGCGTGTGACCAATTTCACATCCCCAGTCACCATCCGTTTAAGAGATGGGTCAATTGCAATCCGTTTGGCCAAGACTTCACAGATTGAAATTCGATTCGTCATATTTTTTGATGTTAAAACACCAAACAGCGAACTTCTTTTTGCATCCAGCTTTGTGCAAATGGTTTAAAACTGTTTTATGGTCGATCCTTAGCCCGACTTCAACTTCGATTATTTCTATGATTTTATTGATATGAACGGAATCGACAAAATCAAAATCACACGTAAGGAATCGGACCATATCCGTCTTAAATGTGCTACGTTTCTGCTCGGTTCCGGTTCCTATGAGAGCAGTTTCGTATCACTTTCCTGTGGTCCGCATCTCCTCTTCTATTTACTTCCGCCTTCCGACCATATCCGTCATAAATGTGCCATGTTTCTGTTGATTTCCGGTTTCCGTGAGATCAGTCTCCTGCCACTTTCCTAAGGCCAGCGTCTTCACTTCTATTTAATTCCAATTTCATATCATATCCGTCTTAAATGTGCCATGTTTCTGCTCATTTTCGGTTCATATCATCAGATCATTTTCCTGTTACTTTCCTTTGGTTCGTTACAGTATCGGCCCATAGACACCATTTATAATTTCAACTTGCATTTTCGCCTTTATCAAAGAAAAACTGTGAAATGTACCGAAATTTCTCTTTGTCGACTTCCAAGGTTAACACTCTGCAATTCACAACTGAATAGAACAGACAACAAACAGCAAACGAATTTCTTTAGTGTGAAATGTCGCCTTGATAACTAGAATAAACTTTAAATTCTTTGACCGCTGCTTTACGAGAAATCCATCACTACAGCCATCTACCGAGAAAATAATCGATTTCTTTTTGCCTAAACTAATATTTTGGCGAAGTTATTAAAATATAACATTGCGTTACAAAAACGAACTTTTTTTCTGTCCTATGAACCAAATATACTTTTTCGGGAAGGGGAGAAAAAATAAAAATACACGTGAATCGGTGATTTTTATGTACACGTCAGATTTTTTTTTTATGTATAAAATATAAAGCTCGTAGTTCGCCTGTGTGAAAAACTTTGGATCAACTTTTAACCCTTTTTCCGTGATCCAATCGCGCTGAATTTCTGCAGGCAAACTCGTGGAAATGTTTTTATTATGTAAAATTAAAAAAAAAAAAAAATTAAACTATTCTCAGATTTTCTTGAAATTTTTTTTTCTAAAAAAAAATTTTTGTAAAAAAAAATTTTTTTTCAAAATTTTCGGCATAACTTGAAGGGACTCCAAATTTTTAAACAACTTATTAACCTTTAATTTATTGTTTCATACCACACACTCTGTGCCGTTTGTGTGCTTGTTACAGTTCCGGAAGTTCCGATCATCTGACAGTTGCGCTACTAGGAGACGTATACTTTGACAATTGTTTTAAGTTCTGCGAAAACGTCTTTCTGTATATTTCATCTTACGAAAAATGCAGTGCCCGACTCGAAATAACTTTTGTTACGTTTGTGGCTCATTCGCACCAAGTAAAAATTTTAAAAATATTACGAAAACAGTGGTTAATTCGTTTCAGAAAATATTCAAGACTGCTTATGTTCCTTACTTGTGGTATACTCCGGTTGTCGTGTGCGACTATTGCTATAGAAATTTATGCAAGTTTACTGATGGAAGGTCAACAATAAAGTACTCTGTACCCACAATTTGGCTACCACGTACGGAGCACTGCAGTGAACTGTGCTACTTTTGCGTAACTTTCACTCAAACTAAAGGGTACCAATACTTTCGCCGCAACAAAATTCGCTACGCTAATGTAGAATCGGTTATTCCTGCGGTTCTATACTCACCAGAAGAACGTATAGCGGCTTCAACGGAGATTTTTGTTGATGTTCCCGTATTAAGGGATGGAGAAACAACAGTAGCACCAACAATGCTATCAACATTTCTTGCATCGAATACGAGATGCGGGGAACCAGAAGTATCCCAGTGAACTTGGGACTGCAGTGCCGCATTTAGTAACGCAAGCAGACTTCAATGACCTTGTACGAGAAGGAAATTTGTCAAAGAGAACAGCCGAACTCTTTGCATCACGCTTTAAGCAGTGGAATATAGTGGCGGCTGATATTTAATGTAACAATTTTTAATTTTAATATAATAAAATTAATAAAAAAATTCGGGATTTTATATCTCTAATGAAATGCGGAGTGAAATAGCTTTCTTTTCATACCCAAATCGGCATATCTCATGAAATTTTTTTTTTAAATTTCGAACAGGTGACAACCCTGTGAAACATTGTCAGTGGCAACACCTAGGTGAAAAGTCTAGAAATGTGATACACTATCTGTGTGTCCAATTTCATTCAAATCCGTTAAGCTAATCCTGAGATCGTGTGGCTATACAGATATGCATACAAGAATTGCTCGTTTAAAGTTATAGAATACAAAAAAAAAAAAATTGTGACGTGTACATGAAAATCGCCGATACACGTGTATTTTTATTTTTTATCCCCTTTCCGAAAAAGTATATTTGGTTCATAGGACAGAATGTGTGTAACGCGGTGTAATATATTTTTGAACTTCGATAGACAAATAGTATCTAGCTTTTTTTTGGCTTGAGTGGTGCACCCAGATGTATCTGTATATTCCTAGTTTTCTATTTTGCAGAGCTTCTCATTTAATTTGTTATTAACGTTTTAACAGTTTTCGAAAATAAACCGTTTTCATAGTCTTTGGAAATGCACTCTGAGGTTTGCTATAGCCTGCTGGGAGCCGTTTGCTATTAGAAACAACTTTCCATTGTTTTATGTTTCGCTTCCCAAGCGAATGCTAGTTACTCAAGCCCACATACCACGGCGCATGTACCGAAATCCTTTGATGGCAAGTAACTATCAAACATTTCCATTTCCTATGAATAGCGGTATAAAGTAGTGATGACACTTTAAGGAATTTAATTTTATATGTGGCGTAATGCGTCTGTTATTTCCTTGCACATGCGACTCCATATCAGATTTTGAGAAAATACTAAATGCACTGAAACCACAGGCAGTCTTTGGCACTCCACACAGTTTATTTGGAACACAGCGAACAAAAGGTTGTGTAATATACATGGGAAAGTATGCACACATTTACTTACTTAATTAATACTTTAGCATGCATCGGTTACTTGTAGAACAATAATTTATTATTTCTGGCATATCGTCCAAAACATAAATTCAATCACTTGCGTTAGGCCTTGAATGCAATCAAATCAATTCCCAAGCGGAAATTGTGTAAGAATAGGGCATTTCCTTGAGCGCCTGCCTTCATGCATACATGCACACTTACATACATACATACATGCATGCATGCACGTACATACCCAGCACTTAAACCGGCTAGTTCTGAACTACTCCATTATCAGCTCACTTTGCAGCTGTTAGTAATTGGTATTTTTTACGTAGCGTTGCGTTACGAAACGTCAATAGTCAGTCTTCTTCTTCTACTTAGTCATTTATTGTAGGTTTGCACCTGTTTTTCCTCACAAAATGTCCAGCCTAGTAAATGGTCAAACACACTCTATGGCCACGGTAAAATCCTGGATGGCACGTTGGGACTCCCCGGATAGGTGGACTATACAGTCCCGCTTATAGTTGCCATTACAACATTCACGACCCTCCTAGGGGAACGGGACGAGGTTACACAGGGCGAGTCCAGCCATGTATACACAGATAGCTCAAAGCTCGAGGGCAGGGTGAGCGGATGTGTATATCCCGAACATCTCCACATCTCCTTCAATTTTTAGTTCCCCTACTACTGTAATGTCTTTCAGGCTGAACTGATGGCAATAATGAAAGCCGTTACAGTGGTACAGATGACGAGATACTTGGAGATAATATCTGCATTTTCACTAATAGCCAGACGGCGATAAAATCCCTCACAAAACAGTCGACAATCTCCAAGGTAGCCATGAAATGCCGCGCAACTCTCAACGAGATGGCTGAGCCATTTCACCTAATGATAACATGGATTCGTGCCCATTGTGACATTGAGTGGAACTGCAGAGTCGATGATTGATAATGATTTCAGTTATTACGGCGCTCTGCCTAATTGGTAGGCACGCCCAGAGAATGGGTGTGCAAACATATGACTTCTGCAGAAGTTGTCTAGATGAGGAAGAGGAAGAAACGATCCCGCCCCTTCTGTGTCTTTGTTCTGCTCCATCCAGACGTAGACTCGCCATTTTGGGTAGACAATCTTTTAATGAATTGGAAGATTTCGGCTCTGTCGAAATTAAAGATCTTACAAAATTTTTGAAAAGTACACATTGGTTTTAGGAGGAATAAGGGCTACTTCCCCCCGCGACATTACAATGGGCCATGAGTCTGAGTGTGTCCGAGAGTGGACAACCGCTTCAACCTAACCTAATCTGTAGTAAGTCTATATATCAGAATTTTACCAGGTAATGCACTTGCGCAAGACGGAAGACACGCGTCTAGTGTTTTAAATGTACGTACGAACCGAGGGCCCGACATCGATTCGGATCATTGACTCATTGCAACCGAAATACGCACACGCTTCTGTGCACCAAAAAACGTACACCTAACTAATGAAAGAATGTTCAACATCGGAAAGCTCTAATCGCAGCAGACAGCCTGAAGATTCACCACCCGACCTTACCCCTGCTCTTTTAGAGTACCTAACAATCTGGCATGCACGAGCAATGGAGCAACATTTCTTGTTCTATACTAAACACCGCCAAAGAAGAAATCGGATTTCAGCGAGCCCGAAAAAACAACTGGTATCACGAGAATGTTACCGCAGAAAGAAAAGATGCTGCTTATAGGGCCACGCTGTGATCGGCCGCAACGCCATCCAAGTGGGATCGCTACCGGGAGCTAAGAAAAGAAGAGAGACATATTATCCGAAAGAAGAAATAATAAGTATAAGAAATAATAATAAAAAATATACGTGAGTGCCAGATGCTTGAGATGCTGGGCAATAGCAACAACGGGCAAAAATTCTACCAGAACGTTCGGAGGCTTGCAGCAGGTTTTAGGTTAGTTTAGGTTAGCCTGGTTGGCAACAAGTCACGCATAGATCTTTTGGTCCCTAGCGATACCAGATGGAGACCGACCTCTATGAATACCGAAAGTAGACATCATGTAGGATGTCAGCGCTTTTGGCGAATCTAAGCAGCGCTGCATTTGTCCGTGTTAGCAATCCCTATCTTGTACGCATGTGCAGCCAATAGATTATGCAGAAGGTTTTAAGACCGGGGCCTTTTCGTGTAAGAACAAAGACGGCGATCTGGTGATTGACATCCATAATGTAGTTAAATTATGGAGGGAAAACTCTTCTCGAACTTGTTAAACATTGACAGCTGCGCATGTCACAAAGATTGCGAAGATCGCAATATCTCAATCGGTGACGACGTCACTGTCGTTCCCCTACGCGACCATGACGAGGTGAGAGTAGCAATAACGCGGCTAAGGAACAACAAAGCCACGGGAGTCGACGGACTGCGGGCTGACCTGTTGAAACATACCGGCGAAGAGCTGGTAAGGTGTATGCATCAGCTCCCACGCAAACTATGTTCAGATGACAGCATGCCTGCCGATTGGAATTTAAGTGTGCTCTGTCCAATTCATAAGATGGGCGATACTGAAATCTGTGGCAATTATCGCGGGTTTAGTTTTAAAAATACCGCCTATAAGGTTCTAGCGAGCGTACTGTGTGAAAGGCTGAAGCCCACCGTCAACCAACTGATTGGACCTTATCAGTGTGGCTTTAGACCTGGAAAGTCTAACATCGACCAAATATTCACAATACGGCAAATCTTTGAAAATACGCATGCAAGAAGGATCGACACACACCATTTTTACGTCAATTTCAAAGCTGCATTCAACAGTGAGTAAAGGAGTTGTCTGTATGCCGCGATGTCTGAATTTGGTATCCACGCAAAACTAATACGGCTATGTAAAATGACGTTGGTCAAACCCAGTAGTACCATCAGAATTGGGAAAGACTTCTCCGAGCCGTTTGATACCAAGCGAGTTTTGTGACAAGGCGACTCGCTGTCGTGTAATTCCTTTAATGCTGATGCTGGAAAAGATCGTGCGAGCCGCAGAACTTAAACGCTCAGGCACAACTTTTTATAAGAGCGTACAATTGTTGGCGTATGCCGATGATATTGACATCATCGGCCTTAACAACCGCGCTGTTAGTTCTGCCTTCTCCAAACTGGATAAAGAGGCAAAGCGAATGGGTCTGCTGGTGAACAAGGACAAAACGAAGTACCTCCTGTCATCAAACAAACAGTCGGCGCACTCGCGTATCGGAACACACGTCATTGATGACAGTTATGATTTCGAGGTTGTACGAGACTTCGTTTATTTACGGACCAACATTCACACCGATAACAATGTCAGCCCGGAAATCCAACGTAGAATTTCTCTTGCCAGCAAGTGATACTTTAGACTAAGTAGGCAACTGAAGGCAGTAAAGAAGTCCTCTCTCGACGAACAAAACTAACACTTTACAAAGTATGGCGCAGAAGCTTGGACGATGACAACATCCGATGAAACGACGCTTGCAGAGTTTGAGAGAAAGATGCTGCACAAGATTTTTCGACCTTTGCACGTTGGTGAAGGCGAGTATCGTCGGCATTGGAACGAAGAGCTGTATGAGCTTTACGACGACACAGAAGTAGCGTAAGGAATAAAGATCCAGCGGCTTCATTGGCAGGGTCCTGTCGTCCGAGTGCGTACAAACGCTTCGGCTCTGAAAGTATTCGGTGAGGTACCAGCTGGTGGTAGCAGAGAAAGCGGAAGACCTTCTTTGCATTGGAAAGATCAGGTGGAGAAAGACTTGGCTTCACTTCGTGTGTGTCCAACTAGCGCTGGTTAGCACCGCCAATCTACTACTCAGCCTCAGCGTCAGCCTTGTACTAATTAACGCACTTAAGAGTTCAAGAATATTTATTTTGCATACAACTCTTTAAGTGATCATTTTGTAGCCTCGCACAATTCTAATCGCTCGCGAACTAGTATCACTTCTTCCATCAAATTGCTGAACTAGAACGTTTACTGAGTAAGTTGGGCGTCTCACAGTAGGGTACGTTCACGCACACATACATACATACATACATACATACATCCAAACATACATACACACACATAAATGTGCTGTGAGTGCGGCGTTATTGTTTCCTTTACTTTGACCGCCATAAATATTTATTTCCGTTTACTTAATTCGTTCAGGCTTTTCTTGCTTGTTTTTCCTTTATCTCTGCGATTTTCTTCGCTGCTGGCCCCTTGCTTGTTATTGGCACGGCTTTCTTATCGCACACAGTCCCACCGATGTTAGGCGGTCGTTGTTGTTTTGCATCACAACTTCTGGCTGTGTTCTGGCAAGATAGATTGCAAAAAAGCGAGCCAGCCTATTTCCTGTCTTCTTGTCGTTACACGATTCTAACTGTTGTTTCCTATCCTATTATTTTCGCATTTGCTAGTCGCCTGTGTAAGCGCGTTGCTTCGTTTTTTTATCATTTATTGACTATTTATTTTGAAACATTTTCCTTTATAGGCGACTTTGGCTGGCATTCCCATTGTTGCTGCTTTGTGTTGTTGTATGTAAATGCTTGTGTATGTATGTGAGTTTGTATGATGATTTGGTTTCAGTAGGATTGAAGACGCACTAAGTCGTCCAAAGCCGTGAAAGCTTTTTAATGTCTTATCGTTTGGTAAATAAATAAAAAAACATTTTCTTGCTGCCCAGCCAGTTGCGGCTCACTTTAGTCTCGCTAAATTGGTGTGTTTTTTTTTATGTATGAATGTAATAAACATTGATTGTGCCGGGTTTATTGAATGAAATAAATCGACGTGAAATGACGTTTATTTAATAAAATCTATGCATGTACGGGGTGGTCCATATAGACACACTTTCGTGTGTCTTTAATCATATATTATTTTGACCATGACAATTTTTTCTCGTTGCAAATCTTAACAGAAAGTCTGTATTATCTCCGCGCAACAAAATGAATCACCCTACGCTTGCAAAAAGTTGAGAGATAGTGCAAATTTATAGCCAAAGTCAATGTTCTGTAGACAAGAAAAAATGGGTTTATTGAAAATAAGTCAAACTAATGGATTAAACGCGTTTTCAGCTGCCGCATCTGGGGTTCAGGAAAACTGCACATCATCATCGAGAAGTCATTGCATGCTTGGGGAGCGCCAATTTGTTACGGGTTTTGGAGCGGTGGCATCATTGGCACCAAAAGTGTCCTTTCCGCTATCGAAAGACAGTCAACTGGGATGGGTTTGGCGGTTAACAAGGCCCAGACGAAGTGACTAGTCAAGCCGCGATCAAGGCTCTGACGACGCTATGGTGCAGAACGAAATTAGTAAATTCCTGTAAGGAGGAGATCAAATCTCTTGGCTGTGCAGGTAACATTTCTCTGATCTGGGTTCCAAGACATAGGAACATAGAGAGAAATGAAATTGCTGATAAGTTTACCAGGAAGGGAACTGAATTAGCCTCAGAGGCCTCCTACCCGGTCATAGGCATCGGCGAACTGTGCAAATTATTTCTCAGGAAAGTGCAAAAAAGATGGAGCTCCATCCCTTCATGTGCCATATTTCGAAAACCCTTTGGCCCCAGTACAATGTACGAAGCACACACAAAGTCGTTTGACTCCTCGCCATTCAATCTCAATTGTACTTGTACCTGTGTTTACCGGTCACTGGACGATCGGCACACACGCGGCAAAGCTAGGTTTACGATTTAACCTCCATTGCGGAAGCTGAGGGAACCCTTCAGAGAAGGAGACTGTTAAGCACTTTCTCTGTAAATGTCCGGGTTTGGCAGCTAGACGATTAAGGTGCCTTCTTTCTTCGACAGCCTGGGGCAGTGCGCCAACCAAAATCCCATCGAACTCCTCCATTATATCAACAGCTCTGGCTGGCTGTAGATATCAGCCTGTTGGAGGTCTCATAATGCTATCAAAACGACGCTGCAGTGCTACTTGAGTAGTGCCAGACTGGTACTTCAACCATTTCACCTACCTACCACTAGATCCAGTATTTCGGCGCATAACTTCTTCTTCTTAATTGGCGCGATAACCGCTTACGCGATTTTGGCCGAGTTCAACAAAGCGCGCCAGTCGTTTCTTTCTCGTGCTAACCGGCGCCGATTGGACACACCAAGTGAAGCCAAGTCCTTCTCCACCTGATCTTTCCAACGCAGAGGAGGCCTTCCTCTTCCTCTACTACCACCAGCAGATACCGTATCGAATACTCTCAGAGACGGAGCGTTTGTATCCATTTGGACGACATGACCCAGCCAACGTAGCTGCTGGATCTTTATTCCTTACGCTACTTTTGTGTCGTCGTAAGGCTCACTAAGCTCATCGTTCCATGGCCTGCGATATTCGCCGTTGCCAACGTGCAAAGGTCCAAAAATCTTACGCAGAATCTTTCTCTTAAACAGTCCAAGCGTCGCTTCATCGAATGTTGTCATCGTCCAAGCACCATACGTTAGGACGAGCGTGATGAGAGTCTTGTAGAGTGTTAGTTTTGTTCGTCGAGAGAGGACTTCATTGCTCAGTTGCCTACTTAGTCCAATGTAGCACTTGTTGGCAAGAGAGATTCTATGTTGGATTTCAAGGCTGACATTGTTGTCGGTGTTAATACTGGTTCTTAAGTATACGGAGTCCTTTACAACCTCAAAATTGTAACTGTCAACAGTGACGTGGGTGCCGATACGCGAGTGCGCCGACTGTTTGTTTGGCATTTGGTCGGCGCATAACTACATCTCTGAAATTGTCAAGGAAGTACGGTAGCATCACAGCAACAAACAATGTCAGCCTGGAGATAAACCGGCGAATCACGCTCGCCCTGGTTGTTTGAGACAAAAAAACTAGACAACCTGGAAGAAAAATGCAACGACGCTGCTGTAAGAGTCCAACATTGGCTCAATCAAGCGAGGTTAGAGTTAGCAGCTCAAAAAACTGAGGCCGTCTTAATAAGCGCAGTAGGGTGAAAGTGCGTTTATATGAGAATAGGTAATCATAAAATACTGTCGAAGACGGCCATCAAATACCTTGGCGTCTGGATTGACCCAAAGATAAGCTTTTTGCAAAGAGAGCATTTCATGTATGCCAGTTCCAAAGCGGTAAATGTCAATCGTGCTTTAATAGGAATTCTCCCTAACATAGGAGTGCCCCAAGACAATCGATGGTACCGACTATCAACCGTTGTTGATTTTATCATCTTGTATCTGGGTAGCGGCCAAAAATACTATGTTTCAGGAGGTCACACAAATACACAGGCGAAGTGTGCTGGGAGTAGCGTGTGGGTATACCTAAAACCCTTTCAGATGACGCATTCTGTTTCATTGCAGCAAAACCTCCTTTGGAACTTCTGCCAGAGGAAATGAGCGGGCTGCATAGCACGCAGGTAGAGCTCGTCCTACGTCGGATCAAAAGGCCTGAGAACGGACGTTGACAATTATACGATGTCAGCAGCGTTGGGTGCTGTCCAAAAACGGTCGCTGGACATACAAATCCATTCCGAGCATCGATGAGATTGGCTTACAAGAAAACACTATCTCATCCAATTGCTGAGCCGACATGTCTGTTTCCAAGAATACCTGCATTGATTTATGCTCGCAGACACCGCTCACTGTCTAAACTGCCCCAACACGATGTGCGCAACATGTAATTTTGTACTGGGACCGCTTTAAGGAAAGAAGAGATGCACTGGAAAGAGCATACAATAGCCTTAAACTCCCTCACAGTAGATATGTGTTCAACCAGCAGGAACTGGGAGTCATTTCGAGCTTCCGCAGCAAAAATCCTTCATATCGATTGGGAGCGCAAGGCGGAGCATTACTATTAGCAGCAGAGCAGTGGAGGCTAACCGAAATTCACGGCCCGCCTACAACCACAGACATTTGAGTCATGGACTCGCAATGCCATACTACGACGTAGAGACGTAAGAAGGCGAGCCTATAGCATGAAGCTGGCTACAATCGGTCGTTTTCATGGATGCCGTTAAAAAGAAACGCTATGGGGTGTTACTATGCTCTCAGTAAGCAAATGTGTAGCAGAGACCTCTTTCTCTCGCTTGAATAAACTAGCACTCTACAAGACGCTGATCTTCTCAGTGCTACTCTATTGGTGCTAAAGCATGTGTTGTGGCGCAGACTGATGCAACCGCTCTGGAGGTATTCGAGAGAAAGATCTTCGGTACTCCTCGTGTTGGCGATAACTACCAAGGCCGACTAACCTACGAGCCGTACGAGATCTACGATGGTGCGGACATAATTTAGGGCATCAATATTCAACGCTTGCGATGGCTGAGCCTCGTCCAGCGTAAGGATGCAGAAGCTCCAGCAAAGAAGGTGTTCAGATGGCAAGTTAGAGGACAGCGACGTAGGAGAAGACCATGCCTCAGATGGAAGGGCCAAGTCGAGGGAACCCTATCACCGCTTGATGTATCGAATTGGAGAACGCGCGCGTAAAGCACAGACGCCTGGCGAGACTTGTTGTAGTCGGTCTTAGTTCCATAACGGATTGTTGTGCTCAAGTAAGCATCATTGACCAATTTTTCTTTCGGAGAGCATTCCCAAGCCACAATAAACGAATTTTTTGGCCGAAAATTGCAGACACGCGCGACACTTGCCTGATTTTTGGTTTTAGCAGCATGCTACGGAAGCCATTCCGCAATCGATCTTTCGCGTACCAAGTTCGCAATCGGCAGTCGTGTAGTCACCCGTTTGGGCGATGTAAATTGATCAGTACGAAGCTGCCATTAGGCGCACTTACACTTTCTCGTGGTCTGCCCTGATGTACCGATGTACGATGCGACTGATCTAAGAAGGATTTAGGTTCTTAAGGCGAATATCGAGTAAGCCATTCGTTAGGTAGAGCTTGAAACTCTCATTAAAGTATTGGAAAACAGGGTGAACAAGATGCCTGTACTGCGATTACGGTCGAGGCAGCCTCAGATATGAAATCGTATGGCATAAATAATGTTAATGTGTGCTCTTTTAATTAAATTAATGCAAATAAAATATTAAACAATTTTATATATCTAAAAAATGGAAATTTGAGTTGGACGAGCCAAGGCGCACCAAGAGACTTGGTCGCTCCCGAAACACTCAGGCTAAAAAGCCCATTGTATTAAGAGCTCTGCAAAGAGGGTAGATAGTCAAGGAGGGAAAGAGAAAAGTATCAGCAAACGAGATAGGAAAGAATAGAGACAGAGGTAGTTAGTCCTGTGAGAACTTCCCAGATTCTTTGGAAAATCTGTAAGTATCCTCCAGTTATAGAGAACGAATATTACTCATTCTCACGACATTGGAACCCAAAGCTCTTAGCGTTGCTCTAGCAAAGGTAGGTAGGTAAAATTGCACGAGTACCACACGCACACTTCAAATAGTGCCGTTTTAATACCGTAATGTGGACCATTACCTGTGCATAGAAAAAAATTTTGGTAAGAGAAAACCTTCTACAGCCATCCAGTGCTGTTGATGTAGTGGAGGAAAGAAAAGGGATCTAGGCTGGAGAATTTCTTCAAGTCATCCCCAAAGGGCACGCTAAGGAATCTCAAGCGCCTAGCCACCAGAGCCGGACATTTGCAGAGTGAGTGTTCAACTGCCTCTTTCTCTGCAGGATCCCCACAGCTTTTGCAATAGGGTTTATACGGAAGTCCAAGCTACTCCGCATAAGTTCTGATCATCCAGTGACCAGTGAACACCGCAATGAGTTTGGAAATTGAATAGCGGTGGATTCCCATCACCTTAAGCGTTCTGTTTCTATCGTATTGCGGCCATAGTGTTTTCGAAATAGCGCACAATGAGACAGACCTATCTATCTGTCTTGCGCTTTTTTTTAGAAAGAAGTTGTGCAGTTTCCCTTTAACAACGGACAAAGGGACGCCAATGTCTGGGAGGGCGACAGCTGAAACCGGTTCTGCCGACCCCTTCCTGGTAAGCTCATCGGCAATTTCATTTCGTTCTATATGCTTGTGCCCAGGAACCCAGATAAGGAAGATGTTTCCTGCTCAATCGAGATGTTTGAATTGCTCCTTACAGGAGCTCACCAGAAGAAAGCTGAAATACGGCGACGACATGGCCTTGATCGCAGCTTGGTTATCGGAAGAAATATTAAGTCTCCCTCCCAACAGCGATCCCGAAGCTTTTTTCATGCCTGCAGGATCGCGAAGACCTCTGCTTGAAAAACGCTGCTCGTTTCCGGCAGTTTAAAGTAGACCGAAATGCTGGCTGATTTAGAGAAAACCCCCGCTCCCACTCCAGATTCCATCTTGGATCCGTCAGTGGAAACAGAGGTAAAAGCAGGACACACACAGGGAGAGTGCTCAGTGCTATCTGCCTCCTCCAAGCAAGACAGGCACATCGGGTCCTCTATGATTCCAATGGTGGTCATATGCAACCCCATGGGTTGTGTCTTGTAATAATACCGACCATCAACCGAACGTCTTTCCTACCAAGTTTTAGTAGAAAGTTTGACAGTATTCTGTTGGGCAGTTTGGTGCTAGTAAGGCTTTAGGTTCATTTGACCGATTTTTTTTATAAACCGATTTTTGTATTTTTCACATATTTAAAAGTACGATATTGGAACCGATGTATCCTGTATGAATGTCACACAATGGGTTGGGGATAATGAGAGGTTTAGATAGTGTGATTTTTGTTCAAGTGGGAACTCGTCTTTTTAGTGGACTACTCAAGAGCTAGTTAAGTGCTTTCAGGCACGACACATTCTGAGCTGTATTTTGACGTTGACTTTGTTGTTGGTATTAATTCTGTTCAATGTAAAAGGACACATACATTTTGAGTTATAATTTATAGTATTATTTCTTTGAAATGCAATTCAAAAACATACCTAAAATTGAAGTCTCTGGTTCAAGCCTCAAAGTAGATATCAGCCTATGCTATCATTTCAGTATGACACTGACTCTTTGTAGGCTAATTTTCTAATATTCAGAAGAGGTAAATTTTCTGGGAATGTCAGTTTCTTGACGCATCAATTACCCACAAAATTTATGCAACTTCAAGTTCTCAATATTTGTGCCGCTCTTCAGTATTTTCCCTTTGTTGCGTAAAATTGATGAAATTTTTCGCCTATTCTTACTTCAATCGTAAATTTACTTATTGTTTATTGTTTGCCAAAATGGCGACAGCTTAATTGCTTTAAGTGAAATGTACATAAATCCCGTATGTTGCTTGCCACTAATCATTTTCCACCAAATACGCAGCGCAATTGCGTGCTATCCTTTGCCGCCCGGACGTATGAGTACTCTTTAATTCCTTACCAGCACTTGCATAAATAATGGCCATGACAGCGCAGATATGCTATTAATTTATTCTCCATCAATGAGTCTGTCTACAGGGTAAAGCTATGTAGTATATACTAATGTGTGAGTGCATGTGTCTCTGCATGGCTCTTTGTACGGAAGATACTATTGTAGAATGCTAACTACCACTCGGCGCACGCTTCTACTTGTACAACCCTCCCCCACCGCTGCTCCCTTTAGTGCAGAGTAAGGCAGAGATGGTGGTGGTCGGGGTACAAGATATGTACCTCAATACAAACCACAAACATACAGCTGGTACCTGCCGTAAGTGACGTCTTTCTGAGTGAGGCTGAGTCGGCGGCGGCTGGCTGTGGCGTATTCGATGCCGTTGCACCACTGCTCTTTGCTTTAACTATAACGTTAATGTGTGCATCATTAATCAAAGCGTCGAGTGGCGCATACCCTCCCAACGCCCGATCGGCCGACCGACCGACCTACTTTCCTCTATCTGCCTCCTCTCGATCTATCTGCCAGTTGCGTTCTGTGCTCTGTACTCGGTACGTAACCTCGAGTGCTCGCTCCTCTGCATTTACATAGAAACCGCGTACATTCTTATGTTATAGTCGATGCTGTTGATATCAATCGCATTGCTAGCTTTGTTTTTGCCATTCACTTAGTTGCTTTGCCACACAAAGGCTCGGGTGGTTGGCAGAGCGCAATTACTTTCGACGCGTGCGCACCCTACTCCTTTGACGGCGCACTTGCTCATTATCAATATGCTTTCAGCTTTATTACCGTAATATTGTGCATAACATTGAGAAATTATGTGAATCTGTATAACCCACAGTCGGCATCTTCAAACGCTTTAGCAGGCAATTAAGCTAACATTGTCGCCGACATGAGGAGAATAACAGCTGCGTTGCCTGCTTGAGTGGAACATAATTTTGAATTTTTGCTCTGGAGATTTATTGCCTCAGCTTTACAAAGGAGTGTAACAGTAAATTTACACATTTTCGCCTAATGTTGTTCCCATTGTTAAATGTGTTGAATATTTTTTGAGAGTATGTCACTCTTTAAAAATTACTCTTTGAGCAGACATCGTGAGATACTGTAATTGTTAGGTACACAAACAACTGTGCGCCTTACTGTATTTATTGCATCAGCTTAATCAAATTTGTATTTCACACTCATATGTAGACATTTGTACATACATAAATGCGTTTTGTTGTTTAAGAAATTCTCTTAATTATTCTCTATTTCTCAATTGAAAGCGTAACGACTTATATTTGCTTTTTGATTCTCGACTAAAGACTACAGTAAAATATGACTGTTGGCTTTTCCGACCCGATTTGACTGTTTCATGAGTTTTATTGTTGTTGTTGTTAAATGTTGAAAAATAAGAAACAAAAGAAGTTCATTATTTTTGAGTAAAATTTTTGCGCAAATGGCTTAAAACTGTTTTATGGTTGATCTTTAGCTTCTGCGCGACTTCTACGACTACTAAACGTCGGTCAACTTCGATTATTTCCATAATTTTATCGACTTTATCGACATAGTCGGCCTCGATAGTCTAGCGTAATTGCACCAGCACTTCAAGCACGGCCCTTGCAAGCACCTACTTCCCCTGTTTCTAAAACAAAAAAAATTAAACAAGAAAAAAAATCTCATTCCTAACCCCAACTTATCCTTTCCATCTTTACTCCCGCACAATAGTCAGACACACCAAATTTAGCGAAGTCCTCAACCATATGTGTGATCCTTCTGGCAGAAAAATGTGAAACACAGATGACGCTCCAAACAGCAAGAAGTCGTTGTTCCCTAAGCAACGACATAAGGACATTCCCACTATTTAGGACTGATATCGACGGACTAATCACTTAGGGGCGTCCATAAATTACGTGAGATGTTTAAGGGGGGGAGGGGGTCGAGTCAAATCTCATCTAATCTTACGTTGGAGAGAGGGGGGGGGGGCTCGGCAAATATCACGCAATTTTTTTCTGATTGAAACAAACAAATTGTACATGCTTAAGATTTAATCTCAAGCGTAATCGTAGTATGATTAAGATCATTCACTAATTCGTTCGAAAGAAAATAATTTCATTCATACTTCGACGTTATACATTACTACTGTCAAACCACCATATTTGTTTTATACCAAATAGCTCAATTTAATCTGAATTTGAGGTACAGGGTAGCCCGTCGGTTGTTTTCGCGCCACTATGAGCCGAACGCCCTACCACTCAGATTGACATTTGACAATTCCGGACTTTAAAGAACATGACGGAAAAGAATTTTTGCTCCATTTCTAATACGCGTACCGATTCAACCGCTGAATGCCTTCATCAGCACGCCTATTGATCTCTATTGCCCAAGTATACGTGATGATTTAGAGAAAATATGCTGCAGTACATGCGGTATTTACTTCGCATCTATTACAAGAGCTGCAAAGCACAGGAGAGCAGCTCACATTGCACCAGCTAAGCAAGCGCGTATGTTCCGCAAAGTGCGACCCTCACGGATTGTCACAAGACGAGCTAATGAGTTACTGTGCGCAAGCGTCAACGGCTTAGAGTGGCTAGACTAGAACGAAGTTGAAGGAGCACATGATTTTACTGAAAATCATATGGACATGTTGGTCCCAATAGTCTCTCTTGAAACCGCGCATGATTCTTCATGGACTGAATTAGAGTAGATATTCTTTTTTTAATCGCAGTAGTTACGATTTAAGTCTTCTATTGTTAAATTTTTATTACACTTATAACTCTCAGCAATATTGATTACTAGTCTTAACTAGTCGTAAATAAAAGCACGAAGCAAATTTTTTTTCTTTTTACAATAACAATCCAACGCGTTTACATAAGAAACCCACATTTTGAAAAAACTCACGTGAGATTGGGGGATGGGGGAGGGGGTTGAATAAAGTCTCACGACATCTCACCAGGGGGGAGGGAGGGTCAGAAAATTGGAAAAAAAACACCTCACGTAATTTATGGATGCCCCCTTACTCTGTCAGAAATTCAAATAGATTAACGAAACCTACACCAGATTGCGTCTTGTCGAGGCTCTATGCTGCCGAGAGGAGTGAAAAAGGAGTTAACAAACAAACAAAAAAAAGTGCGTGCAGCGTAGTACACATAACAGAAGTGAAACTTTCAAGGCCGACAAGGAAAAAGAGGGAGAGACCCGAGAGAAAATGAGAGAGAGGGAGAGAAAGGGCATATATCTAAATAAATTCACAACATTTGCAGAGAATACAAATAGACAAAATTTACAAAAAACGGAGAAGAAAAGTAGGCACCAAAAAAAAAAAAACGCCAAAAATATTGGGACCAAAAAATGCCCCAAACAGTAGGGACCAAGGAAATATAACGCCAAAAAATAGGCACCAAAAATATATTTCCTACAAGTTTGCACCAACAAACAAGCGCCAAGAAGTAGGCAGTGTTATTTCTCACTAGAAATTAGCAACCACAAGTAAAAACTCACGAAAAATAGCTGAAAGTGTATCTAAGATATGGGTAAGGCATAGCTCTCTCTCTCCTCTCTCGCGGAACGAAAATGCCCAAAACGTTGCATGACCTTGAAATTTCACTCTCCATTCTCGCTCGTCCATCGACGTCTAAGAAGTTTTAACTCAAAAAAAAAAAAAAAGTATACTATATATTCTTATTTTAAGGAAAATAGGCATTAAAAAAGGAAAATGCAAATAAAATATTTGTAATAAAAAAAAACAATATCAGTGATAAACAAAATAAAAACAGCGGGCCCAGTTTACTACATTGCGGAACCTTAGACCAGTTAACGAAAGGAAGATACCTAACATTGTTGGCGACAACCTTGCAATGGCGAATGAGTATGTAAGACGTGTGAGGCGGGTTTAAGTCGAGTAATGCCACTAAAAAGATCTTCATCGGACAACACTAGCTTGCCAAAATCAATAGATGTTTGCATATCGAAGGAAAGATTTTCATCACTACCGGAGGTAGATGCAAAACTAGCACATGTAAAGCGCTCGCATAAGACGACATATTCAAGTTGATTGCAGTTGGGAGAGCGCTGCCGGCTGCGAAGGCGACGACAAAGCTGGCAGTGCCGTTGAGGATACAACATCAGAACTGAATGGCGTTAATACACCAAATAAATTAGTATAAATAGCCGGAAAGACGACGAAATTAGTGTATAAGGACTTGGTGTTATTAGCGCAAATCAGAAATAGAACAGATAGAAACAAAAACGCTAGCGCATGAAACAGCGGATACGCAAACAGAAACGCAGTGATAGCAGCAACGGCAGAATTCGAGAACGCCATCGCACTCTCTATACGAGTGATAGTAGCCGATCGAGACACAAAAACAGTAACATGAGTGCTGAAGCTGCGGAAACCGATGAAAAAGGAGCACGCGAGCGGAGAGGCATTGAGAAAGGTGTGTTAGCTACTGGCGGCGTTGGGTGTTTTCTGATGGGTCATGATGAAATCTGTAAATTAAAATTAAAATTAAATTTAAAATCAAATTAAAATTAAAACTAAAATTAAAATTGAAATTAAAATTAAAATTAAAAGAAAATTAAAATTAAAATTAACGCGAGCAGAGTGTCCCACTAGCACCCTTCTTTGTTGTTTATAGCAACAGCCGCGTAATTTTTTGTGTTCGGTTGTTAGTAACGAAATGTTATTTTAGCTCCACTAGTAGCCGCGCCTTCTCTTATCGAACCTCAATAAAAACTTATTAAACAACCTAGCATGTCCAGTGGTTGCTTAGGCTCTCTGAGCATTCTTTTATTCCGCCCTATAAGTAGGATAAGAATCTTCACTTAACAGTATTGTGAGCCAACTTCACCTGTTCTTTTGCTATTTTTAGTTCTACTTGCTGTTGAAGATCTTCTTACAGGTTTAATAGGCAGAATAGTCAGCACTCTTCAATATTCGTCCTACAGTTTAAATTGGTGAGTTGTAGTGCAGTCATGTCAGGATCTCGAAATAGAATATAGAAGAATTACTGCTCGGGGTACTCTTCCACATATACATACAAATGGAGTATGCGGCTGCACTCTGAGAACAACGTACTGCTGTGTAAGTAAAATTAATAAACTCCAAACGAGTTTATTGTGCGTCGTCAATGCTTCGCAGCAAATGGAGCCAGGCAAGTAGTAAATGTTAATTAAGCAATGCATGTAAATTGTCAGAACATAAGCAGAAGCTGTGACAGTTGCTGTTAATACACACACGGCGTATGAGTGATGAGTGATGAGAGATGAGAGAAGAGTAAATGGAAGAGATTTAGCAAACGGAAGAAGGGGTGAAGCTACGTGCAAATACTTATGCATTGACAGTTATGAGTGCGACGAGATGTGAGAATAATGATGCAGCCTATGACGACTGATGACTGATGATTGTGTTATTTATGCATTGTTGGTACTTTGATGAATGCCATTTGTTTCGTGTTCTAATGATAAGTGACACTACTTGGAATCTGAGATGATGGGGCAGCTCTGTGCTTTTAATTGCGCATCATCAGTTGGCACGTAAATTCAAAAATAAGCTACAGATGAGAAACGGTTTGTAGAATAGGAGCAAATATATTATGTGAAATATGTAAAAAGGTCAGAAAAAGCTTCGCTAAATGCCGTTAAAGTCTGTACAAGAAATTACTGTTTTTAAAGGGTCATCAATTTACAGGCATCGGATTTTAAATTGCAATAAAACAACGAAAATTCAAATTGATTGGGCCACCTTTATTATTTTTGTGTAGAACCAACATTTATTTTTCAAAGTTAATCCCTTTCAAATGTCAGCAACTGCGCCGTAATTCGGCCAACCGTAAACACAAATTTTGAATGGCTTGCTGGAGGACTTCGCTCGGCATCTCGTGAATAAATTTAGTTATATTGTCTTTCAATGATGATTTGTCTACAAAGCATTTAGACTTTAAATAACCCCACAAATAAAAGTGCAAAGGTTTGATATCACACGATCATGGTGGCTAATCCACTGAGATAAGTTCCTCAGCGAAAGGACGACGCAAAAAATCCATTGTTTCACGGGCTGTATGTCAAGTAGCGCCGTCCGCCGTCTTGGTTGAACCAAATCTTGTGAAGATCACAGCCTTCAATTTTCGGCATCAAAAATCCGTTTATCATGGCGTGATAGCGTTCGCCATTCACTGTTACATTGGCGCCTGCGTCGTCTTTGAGGAAATATGGACCAGCGATTTCTCCAGCTCATTGGCCGCACCAAATGGTTGTTTTTAATGGCTGTAATAGCTGCTCTTGAATGCCTTCGGGTTGCTCTTCAGCCCAATTATGACGTGGGCAGAAACGGGCCTCAACGCTCTATGGTTATGTACACCATCAGTTGGCCTGAGCGCGCGATGAACATTTTTCACAGAGCGTCTATTTCATAACTCCGTTGTACGATTTGTGAACGTTGTTGAGGCGGAAGTCTTTCGGTGATAAAATGACAATGAATACTGAAAAAAATTGTGTGTATACTTTCACAGCGTTCACGCGTGATCGTCAAAAAAAAAAACATATTGGGAAAAGTAGTCCAACCTGATCACCTTTTATTGGTATATTTTTTATATATAATTTTTATTAATATGAATAATTTTTTTGTTTTGTTTTGTAAATGTATAGCTCATTGCCTAACAAAAACCGTGTATAAGCGATTTAAGAAATTTATTCGAAAATTATAAAAATTCAACCACCTTTTCTTGCCAAATCTACGGATTGTAATTAGAGTGCCTGAAAGATTTTTGGTACGCAGTTTTATATCCCATTAAATTCATATAAATAAAGTGGAAGTTTGAAGTTTTTAAAAAATTCCCTTAATGTTTTTATAATTTTTTGGATCACGTATATTAACTTTTTTTATATGAAGAAAATAGACAAGATCGTCAAGAAAACCAATGAAAGTTTTTATCAACTTTAAAACTGAGTACAAAAAAAAATTTATAGAATTCTAGTTAAAAATCGTGAAATGGGTAAGAAAATGTTATGCAATTTTTCTAGTTTTTTTATGGATTTTGCTAAAATTTTACGTATGATTTTTGGTTTTATATGGAATTTGAAAATTAAAGAAATTGAAAAGTAGTAAAAATTCTAGTAAAAATGCCACATGGTATCGTTCTGAAACAAGCTGCACTTTTTGTTGGTTCTTTGAAGTCATTCGTATATGTAAATTACCTACGTAGACTTTCTTTGTGCTTTCAAAGCCAATATTCAAAGTAACAGATGGCTTACGAGTATATAGCCCGATTTAGTGAGAAAAGTGTTCGAAAATTGTGTTCTCGCAATAAGAGCCGCGAAGCTCATTCGGATAATGTCGTATCGACAATACTTCATTCTCTATAAAAACACTTGCGGTTCTTTAACAATCAGTCAGTTTTTGTTTTTTTTTTCATTTTTTTGTTTTTGTTTAGGATAAAACCCCCTTTAGCCTCACCACTTGACTAATGAACTGCTGAGGTGAAAAAATGCTTTGCGGCAACAACTGCAGATTTATGTTCAAAAAGGCGTGACTTAATTTTTTCCTCCTTACCATTTCCCGTTTTACTGCATCCTTATGTCATTAGGTTTTGCTTTTGCCGGCGCTAAAAATTTACATTTATTTGAATGCTGTGTGCAGATGTCGACAGAAGGCAGCGAGAGATAGCAGGCGAGAAATTCGTAAAGTGAGTCTAAAAAATTGCATGCATTAAAGTGAAAACACCTTGGCCTGTTTGTTGGTGGCCAGTAGTCTGTGGAGCATTTGCTTAATTTGAATGGAAGGGATTTAATTAGGAAAACCAAAAGTGAATACGCACACATGCGAGTGTATACGGAATACAATGCAGTGTATACTTATATGGTTAAGAAGATGGCAAAAAAAAAAAAAGACATAATAAAAACTAAATCTAGAACAAAAGTACCTCAAAATTTGTTTTACTAATTCTAATTCTGTGTTCTATTTTTAAAAATTTCTTGAAAATTTAAGTTTTAAGGTCAAGATTGCAAAAAAACTAAATTTAGAACAAACGTACCGCAAAATTTGTATGACCAATTTTTTTTTTTAATTTGAAATAAAATCTTGAAAACTAATGTTTTAAGGTCCTATCAAAATGCTTAAGTTAGTATTTTTTTATAAGTATCAGGATGGAAAAAAAAACAAAAGCAAAAATAAATTTAGAATAAAAGTATTTCAAAATTAGGCTTACCAATTTTCTGTTTCTTTTTATGTAAAAAAAATTGCTAAAAATTAAAAAATAATCATTATTATTTTTTTATTAAGTACTAGAACGGAAAGAAACGAAAAAAAAAAAAAAATAAATTTATAACAATTTTTTAATTTTGAAAAATTAAAGTTTTAAGGTCCTATTAAAAAATGTTTAAATTATTATTTTTTAATAAGAATTAGGATGGCAAGAAAAAAAATTAAATCTAGAATAAAAGTATCTCAAAACTGTTTTTTACTAAATTTTTTTTTTATTTAAAAAAAATTCTTAAAAATTAAAGTTTTACCAAATATTTTTTTTATTTAAGAATTCAAGTTTTAAGGTCCTATTGAAAAATGTTTAAATTATTATTTTTTTAATAAGAATTAGGATGGCAAAAGAAAAAAAAACAGAAAAACGAAAAAAAAATTTAGAGCATAAGTACCTCGAAATTTATCGTTTTCCTAATCTAATTTATATCAATTTAAAAAAAATTCTTAAAAATTTAAAGATTTTTAAATATAAATATTTTTGAATTATTTTTTATAAGTATTAGGATAAAAAAAAAAAAAAAAAATAAAACTAGAACAAAAGTACCTCAAAATTTGTTTTATCATTTTTTTTTAATTTTTTTTTAATATGAAAAAAGTCTTAAAAATTAAAGTTTTAAGGCCCTTTAAAAATGTTTCAAATTATTATTTTTTTATAAGTAATAGGATAACAAAAAAAAAATAAGTTTAGAACAAAAGTATATCAAAATTATTCTTACTAAATTTTTTTCTTTTTTTTATTAAAAAAAATGCTTAAAAATTAAAGCTTTAAGGTCCTATTAAAATATTTTTAAATGATTATTTTTTTATAAGTATAAGCATAAAAAAAAACAAAAAACAA
>JAYXIM010000179.1:0-134173 GCA_037575425.1 Anastrepha fraterculus | reverse complement strand
ACATACATATCTATGTGCATTCGCATAGCCCAACTATCTAGAAACTGCACATATACATGCATATATTTACCTAGGTCTTCGTGCTTCATTCAAGCATCCTGTGCAACCGATAGCATACACAAACAAGTAGACGCCAGTCTGTATTTATTTCAATGATTTTATTTGAATTGTTTTCAATGTCATGGTTCATGTACTCAGCTAACTGCGTGCCGCAATGGCGCTTGCAAAAATATGTACTGCTTGTATGTACACGAGTACGTATGTGTGTGTGTGTTGCAAATATTCGTGCATGCATTCCTTCGGCATATGCACACCTGCTCGTACATTCCTGGCTGCAACCTGTCCAATCAGCGAATCCAGCTGCTGTGTTGTGTTGCAATGCGGTCCGGTCACGACCTGAATTATTTAAGTGTAAAGCGCGTACGAGCGTACACTTGATAAAGCACCCAGACGGACCGGTCAGGACATTGATTGTGCCTACCAAGTCTACATACGTATGCGCATGTAAGTATGTGCAAGTATTAGCATAAGCTGACTCTGTGACTTTTTATAACAAATTTTATTTTTTTTTTTGGATTTAGATGGAGTCTGATATGGTGTCCGCTATGAAACTGTTTGCATTTAAATGGGCATATTTATAAGGTCCTATTATTATAAATAAATCTATTGGAAAAGGTGTACGTTTGCTGTGTTCCTTATGGTCAAAGCATGAATTTTACTTTCCAAAATCAGCAACAGTAATCTGATTGATTTCAAGCCATGCGACTATTAAATACCTTCTATATATATTGCGCCTTTGCAACACTGCGTGTGATGAGCTGTAATTCGATATTTGTATGGAAAAGTTTGACATTTAGCATACAAATTTTTCCTTACGAGATTTATTTGCTTGTTTTCAGTGAGTGTAAAAATGTATCCCTCCCAAAAGATGGATTTAACTCGGGAAAATTTTCGTGCCATGATTTATTACGATTTTCGAGTCAGGAAGAGATTGGCAGCTGAAATGGTTGAAATACCAGTCTGGCACATCCAAAGAAGCACTATAGCGCCTGATTCCTCGAACTCAGGGCGAGTTTTTACATAACCATCGTTTACTTGTCTCGATTTTTAGTCAAAGCGAATTGCTAATCAATACAGAAATTGTTATTACTTTTGCACACAAGAAAATGTATTTGTCTAGCGCAGCACGTCATGATAAATATGGTTGCCACCTAATTTTTAAAGTATCAGAAGAAGAGTTTTGAAAAAACTTTAATTGAAAGAGTGTACAAATATATAAATTTACTTTAAGCGAGCCATCTTTTTTTGTTTTTGTTTTTTTGTTGGGACAGACTAGCAAGTGCAGCACTCAGACACGATTAAATGTACTGCACTCGGGCTCCCTTTTCAATTTTCTTTAAATCTATTCGACCTCCGAAGAAATCTGAGTAGTGGTACCAAGGACCCAAGGTGGTCGCATCTTACCAGATCAGTTCCAAAGACCTCAAGCCTGATTCGAGCGAAGGCGGACCAGACGCATAGGAAGTGGTCCGCCGACTCATCCTCCTCTTCACATGCTGGGCAGAGTGCACTATCTGAGATGCCCACATTTTCCATGTGCTTTGCCCATAGAAAGTGGCCCGTCATCAGTGACAGGAAGAGTGCTAAGTGACAGGAAGAGTGCCAAGCTCACTTGTGTGTCTGGCTAAAGAGTCAGAGATCTCGTTTCCCGCGATACCCACATGCCCCGGGACCCAAGTTAGTATGAGGCTACTATGTCTACCGGCATAGTTCAGCCTGGATTTACAGGACTCAACTACCCTTGAAGTGGTTGGGGGGCTGTCTAAGGCCATGAGCGCAGCTTGGCTGTAGCTGCAGACTCATATAGATCTGCCTCTCCATCTGTTTTCCACAACAAAGTTTATCGCTTCTTGAACAGCATACACCTCCGCTTGAAACACAGATGCTTGCTTTTCAAGAGAAAAGTGCAGTTTTGTCCTGCTGGACTCCACGTTAACCCCAGAGCCGGAGCCGTGCTCGGTCCTGGAGCCATCCGTGAACATGCGAAAACAATGTTTGCCGGGCTCATTTTCTGAGTTTGAACACAACTGAGTCTCTGGCAGCACTACACTGTATTTCTTTTCAAGCACGACTCGCGATGGCATGGAATCAAGGGGCATGGCGAGGATCGTTGGATCGAAGTTCATGCCTACTCTTCGTTCCAATGCCGGACAGGGGCCGCACCAATCCCTATTGTGTTTCAGCCTGCAGATGGCCTTCAAGGCCTCTCCTTGGATGAAAACATCAAGCGGTGGTAGACTATTCAGAGCATCTAATGCCGGGCCTGAAGTAGTCGGAAAAGCTCCGACGCAACAAAATGGCCACAGTGCGTTTTAGTCTCGATAAGGTCCTCCTGACTCCCACGAGAGAGAGTCCACTCATCCAGATCACTGATGCCTAGGTAATAATAGATCTTATCATAGCCGTGTAGATCCATAGGATCTTGCTAGGAGAAAGACCCCACGTTTTTCCAGAAACCCCTTGCACTGCCTACGCTAACCACATAATTAAATAAAGTTGAAAGACAAAATTTGTATTCATTGAATTTCTTTCCTGTAAATGGTTGATATTTTTCCTAAATTCGTATTCATTAAATTTCTTTGCTATCGATGTTTGATATTTTTCCATCATGCGAGCGCAAGTAAAATACCGCGCTGAAAAACTTATAGTATTTAGATGACCCCCAATGCCACAAATGTAATTCCATCCAGATGCACTGAGGTTGAGTTATTTTAGCGGTATTCTTAAAATATTTCTAAGATCTTAAATTTCCTGAATACGTACCAAATAGGGTCAAAAGTACGATTTTTCTGAACACTTCGACTGCAATACCACCTAGGGGATCTAATTGCCTAAGAAATAATCTGAACAAATTTATTAAAATCCATACAGTAGTTTTCGAGCCATTGGTCGCAATGAGGGCTACAAAAAACCGGGAACAAAAAAAATAATTCTAAAATCAATCCGAATTTCGAGTCAATTTAAACTAAAAGCTAATTCAAGGCATGAAATTGAAATTTTTCCAAAAATTCTGTCTAAAAAGTATGAATCTTTGATGAAAATTTGTGAATTTTTTTAAATTCTGTACAAAGTTTGAAAATTGTGAGTAAATGGTTTTTGTTGCAGTATAGATTATATTTTTCTAAACAGTTAAAAATAAATAAGTAGTCAAAACTGGGTAATATCGAACTTCTATTGTTATGAACCGGAAATATAATAGCAGATGTCCAGCGGCTGCGTTGGCTGAGTCATGTCGTCCGAATGGATACAAACGCTCCGGCCCTGAAAGTTGATCCGATGGTGGTAACAGAGGAAGAGGAAGGCCTCCTCTGTGTTGGAAAGATCTGGTGGAGAAGGACTTGGCTTCACTTGGTGTTTCCAACAGGCGTCTGTTAGCACGCAAAGGAAACTACTGGCGCGTGTTTTTGAACTCGGACAAAATCACTTAAGCGGCTATCGCGCCAATCAAGAAGAAGAAGCAATATGGCGTGCTGTGTCGTTAATGCAAAGTACCGGACCAACAAAAAAACTTAGCACACTCACATTTAAGGGGTTACATGGGTCGTTGGTTCAAAAAATCGATTTATTTTTTTTTGGCTTATTAATTTCTACAATATCTCAGGAATATTATCCTAAATTTTCAAGCCGATCCGAATAATAAATTCGGAGATACAGCCTTTGGTAAGTGTGCGCTCCAAGCCACTTTTATTGTTATTCAAAACTTTAAACGCGTTTTTCTCGGAACTGTGTTTTCAAAGTCGGTTGCCAACTGTTCTCGAAAACTACTCAACCGATCTTAATGAAATTTTACACAGGTGCTCGAGATACAACTTACTCGTGCTTGAACGAAGGATTTTGTTTTTGTCAATTACAACTATTTAAAAAAAAAACAAAATGTCAAGCATAGTTGACCGAAAATTTCATTTCTTTGGAAAAATGTCTGCGAAATTCCAAATTTTACTTTTTTTCTTTCCTTCGTTCAAGCACGAGTTTGTGGGCCTAACTAAAGCACTTATTTTTGTTTTTTCATTTTTGATGAGCCTGTCAGGAGTTATGCTGACAACGCGGACGCACCTTTTTTTCGAGGGGTCACCGGAAATAACGTCACAATGGAGGAGTTTTAATTTTTTTTTTTTTTTAATTTCAGAAATTATTCTTTAAATATGTAGCAATAAGACAGAAAAAAGTTTGAATTAAATAAATAATTTTTTACATAGAAAAAAAATATTCAAAATATGCCTTTTTTTATCCGATGAAACCTAGGGGTTACAGTTTGTAGCAAAGTAGGCTATTGCAGATACCTTTTGAAAGTAGTAATAATTAGTTTTGTATCACTACTTTACTGACAAATATTTGTCATATATATATATATATATATATATGAGTTTTAGTAAAAGGTTTTTTTTTTCTTTTTTTTAATCTAATAAAAGTAAATATTATTCATTTTATTACCTAACACCGCTCATATGCCCATTTTCTGTAAAACATATTTACAAATATATGCCAGAAAAAAAAATTGTAGCGTCCAAGACTTAAGCGAAGCCTCTTGTTCTTCCTCTTCTAATCTGCTTCTAATTTTCTCTTTTTCAGAAATCTCGAAAGCTGAGCAAAATGTGCCACCATACCGTGAAGCAGCACCTACTCCACCAAGCTTAAATGAAACTATGTCAATGGCAACGACGAGAGCGCCGATAGCAACAACAAAATTCGATGAGACAGCAACACAGCAGGAGCAGCAGCTCAACGGTTTGCATGGCTTAGTCGATAGTATCTTAGAAATATTGCCACAGGACCAAATTTTGTCAACATTCTTTGATAAACTCGAGACGGATGAGAATTTTAGAAAATTCGTGCACAATATACAAAGACCAGCCTTCGCGCAGATACTCAGCAAAATGGAGGTGAGTTTGTGGCACAGACGAAGGTGTGTATAGCTTAATTTTGTTGAAGAAGGAAAAAATGTGGCACCAATATGAAGAAAAGGTAAAAAAATGTTTGAAATTTAGAGGTGACGCCTTTGTTGTTTTTTGATTTGTCTGCTTCGCCAACAACTTCTTCTTCGTGGCACTTGCCTGACGCCGCATCGCCAAGCTGTGTATGCCGGAAATTCTATTGACTTGCACTTTATCACACCTTTTCTGCACAGAAATTATTTGCCATTTATTTTTTCTTCTATCAATTTTGTTTCGTTTCTTCCTTCCAAATTGTTTTGAATAGTTTGGCGAGCACACGTTTGCAAGAAATTTAAACAATATTGTATTTGTGCTTGTCGTTCAGAAATTCGCTATGCGCTTCGCACTCCCCCAAGAGTAGGGAGCCGGACTTGCGCGGTTTTACTGTGCGACGCTGCTCCCTGCGCTTGGTAATAATTTGACAGCGAAACGTGATCGAAATATTCGATGCGTAAATTTTCCTTTTTTTTGTTTTGAATTTCATGCTTCAAACACTTGTTCGGCAACTTATTTTCAAAGTCTTTCTTTTTATTTCTTTATATTTCACTGAATTTCAATGTATTCGCTTAATATTCTCTGCCGCTTTCATTGTGCGTGAAGGCCAATACCTGCGTTTGTTTTTTTTTTGTTTTTGTTTTTCTTTTGTTCCACTGTTGTTGCATAGGTATACAAATCAGCTTCCGTTTGCGTTGTGTGCCTAGTGGTTTCCGTTTTTGATATCCGTCCTTTCGAAGACTTTTTCTCTGCAGACTTCTTTCTACCGACTCCTGCGCACAAGTTTTATCGAAAATTGTGGAAAGGTACGCTGCTGCGTTCTTCGACGTTTTTAAGTAAATTGGAATTTTTCTAATTGGCAATTGAGCTGAAAACGTGACGGAAATATTTCCTAGTTGCTTATACAAATATTCTCATAATGACGTGGGCATATTTTGCATAACTTCCAAGTAGAAATGTATGCATTATTAGGGTACAGTATTTTCCCTATTGCTTTGTGCTTTTTAAATTGCTACAATTGATTCGTTAAAGTTCTGTCTCTGCTGTTATTTGTTATTTAATGCCGGCTTTGTTGTCGTTTCTGGGCTTTCCTTTCCCGGTCAATGCGGTTGAGTCTCGTCACGACTGCAGCCGCGAACGTTTTTGCGGCGTTCCATTTAGCGACGGTCGAGCACATATCCTGGACAAATCTTGCGTAGGAGGGCGTGTTCAAATGCCTTCGCCTGCATTGCTCGTTCTTCACTGAAACGTCTGCAGTGAAAGACCAAAAGTTCTGCGCCGTCGACTGTATTCGAGCAACTCGGGCAAAAATGGCCGTCGGCCAGCTGGAAACGGTGAATGCCTTTAAACTCCTAAGCCTGGTGGCATTCCTGTTTTATGATTTAGCGCACGTAATTGCTTCAGTTGCTCAAGATTGGAGTGAAAGGAGCGGATACCACTTCCTTTGTATCAGAATAGGAAACCTCCCTAGATTAAGATTTAGAATTATTGGAGGTTTGCACTTCGATCTCATGGTCTTTTGTGTCTTCTACTCACACTACACAGTACCTCATCCAGACCAAGTTCATTTATTAAACTTACGATAGAGCTGCATTGCACTGAGCATATGTACCTTTCTTTTGGCTGCAAATGACCGAGATGTCCCAACCTTCTCCACGCTACAACGCTGCATTGAAGGATAATACATGGAGCCTCCCAGTATTGGTCACTGGAACGATTAGAGTCAGTGGGCCATATCCCAATTCACTGCAGATGAATGCGCAATCAGCAATGATCTGTGGGAGTGCACGTGAGCTTTCTCATTTTATCCTTAGGGAGAGTTGTGAGTTTTCTTAACCTCTTTGGGTGATACCCCCCAAATAAGGACTTCGCCTCGCGTAACCCAATGTTTTGGTGGCAGCTAACCTCCTCTTCACTCCTCAGCTGTGTAGTGTGTTGTCTCACAGCAAGGAAAAGGCCCGGGTCGTATTGGTAACGAGGCCGCAGCCGCTCTTGCCAATGCGTCTTCTACTTTGTTCACAGTTATACTCTTGTGTCCTGGGACCGAAATTCGCCGGATGCGATTGTGCGTACCTTACAGATGCTTTTCGATACACTCAAGGAACAGTGAAGACTTAAACGAATGACGAAGCCATGTATGCAGCCTGACTATCGCTCAGAATTCGCGCATTCCGGAAGCTCCTGTCTAAGTTAGCCTCTGCACATAGACAGATTGCATACTTCTCCGCTTGGAAGTGTGAAAACTTGCTTACAATGGAGTTAACTCTGCTATTGACCTTTATTACTAAAGTTGAATCTAGCAGAAACGCTCCTGAGTCTCAGGTAGATAGATATTTATATATATAACCCTTTCTGAGTGTTTGGCCGAACTCCTACGCCTATTTGTGGTGTTCGTCTTGATGATGTTCCATAAATGGACCTACAGTTTCAAGCCAATTCCGAACGGTAGATATTTTTTTCTTATGAGGAGCTTTTTCGTAGCAGAAATACACTCGGAGGTTTGCCATTGCCTGCCGAGGGGCGTCCGCTATTGGAAAGAACTCTTTAGTATTAAGTGTTGCAGGATAAAGAGGCACTGCGACCTAAACGGCGTTTTTGAATCTCCGCAGCACTTCCTCCGCAGCCCCTTTGAAGTTCTTCTTAGACTAATTTCTGGCGCTTACGCGCTCTAAGAGCTTAAGTGCTTCAATCCTAAACCAACCAAGGTTGGATTTTTATACAAAATATAATCAAATGTTTCATCAATCTCATTAAAAAAACCGGCAATCAGTATCAGTAAACAGACCTAATGAGAGCGGTGTCGACTATGGCTGCTTATCTAACCACATATCCACTTTAAGTAAGCCCTTCATGTGTTTGAGGCGCCTTTGGATCCCCTGTAGTTGATCCAGTTCGAATTTACTCACTTAGTTATTGTATATCTGGAAGATAGTCAACTAATACGAAGGAATGACTTCAATCCCGCAAAGATGTTTGCCGATCCTGGTTCTTCCAGCTCGTTGGTAAGTTTATTACCTTCGAGCTCGCAATAGTTGGTGATGGCCAATTTGTTATAACTACGAGGGCAGTCAATAAGTCCATGACTATTTGTATTTCCGACCTCTTTACTGAAAAAGAAATACTGCTCCTGTCAAGAGGCATCTATCAGTTGACTCCTGTCAAAATTTGAACGTGCTGCGTCTGTTAGTTTGTGTTTTACAGCTACCTCTATCAGACTACCCAGTAATTTGAGGAGAAAATGGAAAAACTGAATTTCGTGTGTTTATTAAGCCGATTCACCCTTAGAAACCCACTGTTTCGACTGTTGTTTGGTCTCTGGTGTGTGGTGATGGATCCATGTTTCGTCCACGGTTACAAAACGGCGCAAAAACTCCTCCATATTGCGATTAAACAATGCCAAATCTTCCAGTGAAGTTGTTACACGATTGCGTTTGTGGTCGACTGTGAATTACTGGGTAGTCTGATAAAGGTAGCTGCAAAATACAAACTAACTGACGCAGTAGATTCAAATTTTGACAGGAGTCAACTGACAGATGCCTGTTGGCAGGAGCAGTATTTCTTTTTCAGTAAAGAGGTCAGAAATACAAAAAGTCACGGATTTATTGACCCGCCCTCGTAGTTTTTTTGGTACCATTAAATTAAGAGAAGGTAGTCTTTCACCTCTTAATCAGCCTGCCCGTAAACGTCCATTCAGAGAGGGAATTGATAGGCGCCTCGCTAACTAAAAGATAACTAAAAATACGTCATTTAAACCTCTCTTGAGATTTATGCTGACATAATTCGAAATTTCTAACTCTCAAGCCGGTTTATCTTTTCAGCTCTAGCATCACAGCTCCGACGTAATCAAAAAGTGAGAATCAAAATCCGTGAATTTTAATCTCTTAGAAGTATGTGCTACGGTGATTCCACTTATCCGCTTTACAGTGCCACAGAACGGTTAGGTTAGGTTAGTTTAAGTGGTTGCCCATGCAAGCGCCACCTTGGATGGGAAACATAAATTTCGCCCTTCATTTGAAAGAGGAAAGATAGGAAAAGTAGGGTAGGGGAGAGAGGGACTTCTAATTGTCACGTAATGTTATGTAAAGTTTTACTGAAAGAATTTCTATGGATTGTCCAACCTTGATTTTCAGAACTAACAAAGGTTGGTACTCTGTTAATCTTAGAATCTCTCTCCACCTTCTCTGGCCCAACTATGGTTAGGAGAACCTTTATGACCAGCGCTCACTGAACTGCATTCAGAGTAACATAGCCCAGAGTAAGCCAAAGAAACCAAGAATAAAGGTAGCCTCCACTCGTTTTTGATACAGTTATAAGCTCTGCCAATTTTTCTTCGAATGTCTGTGAATGCAGCAGAGTCTACACAGAGTTCTTTATGAAAAAAAAACTAGCGGAGAGCAAAAAAATTGCCTTAAAATATTTTGTTTTTGAAGCAGCTGAAAGAAATTTATGGAGGTTTATGATGATAGAGGATAGCTACAAACTATTTTTAAGTCTAAAGAAGATAGAAGAAACAAAGTTCAGCAATGTTGAAAGTATCATACACTGCGTTAAGGAGGGAAGTCCATGTAGAAGTCTCAAAATCGGTAATTTTTTAAACAAATTTTTAAAGGTGATAAAATAATTATATTATTTTGAAGCTTTAACACAACTTTATTTAACCTTTCAAAAAAAATTTTAATTTTTTTTTTCAAAATGGCGGCTCAGGATCATTTTTTGTCGCCTGCCAAGTATAAAATTAATTATAAAGTAAGCCCTTGAAAAAAAGTCAGAATTTAGGGCTATTTTATTGACATTTTTAACCCCCAAAAAGTAATTTATGACGCGAAATCTCAGAAATTTTAGGTTTATCCTTCCGATAGTAATATACAAAAAGGCCTCACCAAACTTCAAACAAACTTTTCACGAGCAGTTTCTAACAATATAAATAATTATTCCACTTAAAAGGTAAGAAAAAAAGGGACAAGCACTGGCTGCTAAGGCCTTCGGCTATTGTTTTAAATGGTTAATAATATAGATAAGGAGAAAAGAGGAAATAATTATATCATACTAAGTTTACTAGATGATAGCTGAGAGATTATAATATATTAAACCTATACTGGAGAAAAGATGAAGATAGTACAATCGAGCGAATGTGGATGTAACCACTACTATATATACCAGATAACTAAGAAGTCTATGAAGTTAAATTTTTAATTTACAGCAAGAAACGAAACTAATATTATAGTCCGTTGTCAGATGGTTTGATATTTTTAAACACCGATGATCTAATATTTTGGATTCCTGAACATATATCCATGAAGTGAGGTACGGTGAACTCGCTGAATCCACAAAACGGGCACGGGGGTTTCGGCAAACCATTTAGCAAATACGAGTGGGTTGAAATTGTCTGGCCAATTCTCAGACGAACAACGGTCTTAATATTTCGACATGATGATTTTGACGGGTATTGGTTTTTCGATCTCGAGAGATTAAAGAATTTGTAGTGATGTTCTTACTGGTTCCATTTGTTCAGAGAACTTTCATAATGGGTACGCCTTACCAGTTTTTTTATATCTTCTGGAAGAGTGTATTCGAACATGTACAATGGTTCTTTGGGTGCCTCCTTTGCTCTACTATCGGCCTGTTCGTTACCTTTGATGCCTCTGTGACCCGGAATCCACATAAGTTTGATTGAACCTTTTTGTTGTATGAGCATGTTGCGCATTTTTGTGATTATTGGAGAGTTATTAGCTGGGTTCATAATAGTCTCGATTGTTGATTTGCTGTCATTGTGCATATTATATATTGACGGTTTTTTTGGGAAGCGAAATATACCGCTTCAAGTAACGCAGCAGCTTCGGCTGTGAAAATTGAGCAGCAACTTGGTAAAACTCCAACGGTTATAGTGGTACCTATTTCGTTTCTTACGGCAAATCAAGTATAGGTATCGGTTTTAGATCCGTCAGTGAATAACAGTTCCCAGTCAAATGTCAAAGGAGAAACAGTTTCAAGATATGAGTGCTTGAATTCATCGGGGACAGTAGTATTTTTTTGATGATGTAAATAAATATTCGCTTAAAATTGACTTCCATTTGAACCCATTTGTATTCCATTTACTTGCAGCAATCGATGTCGCTGAGAAATCTGATTTTCACCTTACACAACAATGGCATCTACATCACGCGAATAGTCGATTCACTCAAGGCTTATTTCTTTCTCGGCGGCTTCTCATAAAAACTATCACTTAGCAGTCATCCAGTAACCACTCAAGAATACACGAAAACTACTACTGGGTGAAGCGAAATTGGAGGCGCGAAAGAACGAGAAGGAGAGAGAGGAGACTGGTCGAGATAACGAAGACGGACAAGAAGCCGAACTAAAAACATGTCTTAGCAAAGTGAAGGCGAATTATAAGTCAAGCGAAATCAGCAAAAAGCAAAAAAGCAAGGATAGAGTAATAAAATATGCATATAAGGGACCAAAACAATGGAAGGAAAGCTTACACAAATAATGTAATAAAAGTTTTTGTTGCTCATAACTACTACCTTTTCGGCTGATATATTTCTTCTCTGTCTTATTCGCTTATTATTTATTTAATTTGTTTTATTGCTTTAAACCTTCAGACATGCATGCTAATGTCGAGAGTACAGCACCTGTAAATGCTGTAAAATCATAACAACAATAACAAAGCTAGACATTTTTGGGCGAGAACAAGCGTGCAAAGTGTGCGAGCGAGGGGTGCAATAAAACCAGTAATAATGACCAAATTTCGACGTTTCCATGCGCGTTTTACAAATATGTATAAAGGGTGGCCCACAAATCGGCATCCTTTGGAATGTTATTTTGTTTTATTTGCGTAATTATTTATTTTTTCTTAGTAAATGTAGCAATACGTGGTTGCTTAAAGACGGCCACGGAGGTACTTCACGATAATATGAGGCGTTTTTAAGCTGCATGAGAAGTATCGATATCGATAACTATGGTTTGACAAATGAGAATGGCGAACTATGCTGATATTTATGTTCATTTAACTCCAAAACAACGCTTCCAAATTGTAGAAATTTCCTTTGAAAAAAAATTTGTGTGTGCGAAGTTCATTAACGTGCGGCCATTTTACGTGCGGCCTTTAGACTGGCGGCATCATCAGTCCTCAATTTGTTTCGAAATGAGGATGCTGCTGCCGTTATGGTGAATGGCGAGCGCTATCGAGTGATGCTGACTGAATTTTTATTTCCAAAAATGAATCAGCTACACATCGACGACATTTGGTTACAACAAAACGGGGAAACTCCACATACAACGCGCTTAACAATCGATTTATTGCAATATTCAAACCACCATTGACGCCATATGGCTAGATATATTGGGAAAAGTAGTCGAAACTTAGACTGAACGAATGGACTATGTAGCTCGTAGCCGCGGCGGACATACATCGGATATCATATTAAAAAATGCCAAAAAATTATCTGTAAGATAATAATAAAAAAATTTCATTCCTACAATATTTCTTTTTGTATTATCATTTTAAGTTCTAAAGCTCTTAAAAGAACACCCAATACGTGTACATATAATTCATTCAGTAACATTTTAAAGTCAATATCCCATGAGACGTCCCTTGGTGTGGTTGAGTGAAAGATTATCCGGAAGTTGATTGGACATTTTTACGTGGGCGACGGCGAATATCGCAAGCGATGCAACACTGAGCTCCATGAGCCTTACGACGACATAGATATAGGGAAGCGCTTGAAGATCCAGCGGCTTCGTTGGCTGGGTCATGTCGTTCGACAAACGCTCCGGCTCTGAAAGTATTCGATGCGGTAGCAACTGAGGGTAGCAGAGGAATAGGAATATCTCCTCTACGTTGGAAAGATCAGGTTTAGAAGGACTTGTCTTCACTTGGTGTTTCTAACTGGCGCCGGTTAATACGAGAAAGAAACGATTGGTGCGAATTGTTAAACTCAGACGAAATCACTCAAGTGGTTATTGCGTTAATCAAGAAGAAGAAGAACAGTTTGCAAGTTTGCTTAGAAGATGAAAAATCAAAAGACACAGAATTTGGGGCCTTATTAAATTTTTTCAAGGTAGGTATCGGAGTAAGAGAGGAGAGAATAGAGCATAAATAGCTCTAACTGCCTCCACAAGGAACAAATCGTTACTCTACAGGTGTTTTTTGGAAAGTGAGTGAAAGAATACTCCTCGTTTCGAAAGACTTTAAACTTATTAAGGCACATCTTGAAGCGAATAAGGGAACCGGATCAGCAAAATTAAGCCATCTGAGAACGAAACGACGAGAATTATTTTGAATATACGAGGTGTGTTTAAAAAGTATCGCGAATTTTGAATTTTCACAGGTTACGTATATGCGAATTTCGATTTTTTTGTGGCCATATGTTGGTACTCATGTCTCTCACTCATGCCGACGAGTTCGGCCATTTTGAATGTTCATTTAATTGTTGACAGCTGCTTTGCTTGCACGTGTTTCGGCTCGTCTTCGATTTTTATCTATTAAAAAAGATGGATCAAAGAACCTGTATAAAATTTTGTGAGAAAAACGAAATTAAGTGCGCGGATGCATTCCGAATGTTGTCTGTGTCATACGGAGAAGCTACTTTGGACCAAAGCAACGTTTATCGGTGGTACAAAATGTTCTCAAAAGGCCGAGAAATTGTGAATGGCGAAAAGCGTGCCGGACGTCCGAGCACTTCAACAGCAGACGAAAAAATTGATGAAGTAAAGAAAATGGTGTTAGCAAATCGTCGAATCACCTTTAGAGAAGTTGCTGAGGACCTAGACATATCGATTGGCTTTTGTCATTCGATTTTTTTCAATGATTTGGACATGAGACGACCCGCCGAATATTCGTACCAATACTGCTCAATTTCGATCAAAAGCAGGGTCGCATGAACATTGCTAATGAGATGTTGGACTCTGTCGACCCAACGCGATGACTCAAATTTGCTCCAGAGGGTCATAACTGGTGACGAATCGTGGATTTATGGTTATGACGTGGAAACCAAAGCTCAATCATCTCAATGAAAGCTACCACACGAACCAAGACCGAAAAAAGCGCGCCAAGTTCGGTCGAATGTAAGAAAAAATGATTTTTTGAAGTGCTTCGAAGATTGGAGAAAACGTTGGCACAAGTGCATAGTATCTCATGGGGACTACTTTGAAGGGGATAAAATGGATATAAATGAATAAATAAATAATGTTTGAAAAAACAGAAAATTCGCAATACTTTTTGGACACACCTCGTAGCAGCATATTCCAACTTCAATACAAATAAGCTTGTGTATAACACAGTGAGCGCCGACAAGAGCAGAGAGCAAAGCCGATGAGTGCGAGAAAACAGTTTCAAGGCGTTTTGCTCGCTTTTTTGGATTGTTGATGTTTACTTTTTAGAGTGCAGTTGTGTTTTTTAATGGTTATTTTCTTAAATCATAATATAAATGATGAAATTCACCAAATTCATTCCTTTTTAGTGTAATTGGATGTTTTCCAAACTCTTTTGTGTTAATAATTGCATTAATCACACTCGGAGAAGCAAAATACTCTTCATCAGATGAATCCATTACCGTGTACAGCAATTTTATAAACACAAATGAACAACAAAACTAAATGACATAAGAGCAAAACACATGGAATAAACAGAATTTCAGCGCTGATTCTCGCATTCACTGTGTTATATACAAATTTTCTTCTCGCATGAAAATAAGCGTCAATAAGCTCTAGTAAATCAGTAAAAACGGAACCAAAGCCCTAAAAGAAGGCAAGCATATGACTAAAAAATAAAAATTCTGAATCTGAAATTACACCCAGACCTGGAAGTTCATTCAAAACGCGGTACTTTAACCCATTTTCGGCAGCTGGTCGATTTTTCGACCACCAACTTCGGACTCCAATATCTCAGAAACTAAATGTAAATTTATTGATCAGTTTTCACAAGTTTTAAATTTGGAATTTAGTTAATTTCCACAGCATAATTTTTTAAGAAAAAAAGGTTCAAGGCAGATTTTTGTAAAAGAATGAAATTATCACTATTTTTACGTGTTTTTTGTGCAGATGAAAAAATAATGAAAAACAAAAAAACAAATAATTGTTACTAATTTATTGTGAAGAGAAAAGATGAAATTAAGAGAATCAAAAAAGTAACATATCGATATTGCAATAATTTTTACTGTTTCATGGACGTAAACTTTAGTGGTCGAGAAATCGACCGCTGGCCAGGAACTGTCATGTAGGATAGAACAAAATCTAGCAATATTTTTTTCTTATTGAAAGAGATGGAAGTGATTATCTTTGTGGTATAGGAAAGGTACTACCCCTGCAGGGAAAATCACTACTAGTGAACCAAAATTCTAGTTCAGCACTAGTACCTTACCTCCAAAATCGAACCTGTCCTATATTGGATGGTACGGGACTATTAGAAAATACCTACAAATAGAACTAGTTCTCATTCATCTAATATCGTACTAGGGTGGAACTATCCTAAAAGGGATGCAGCGGCGGAATGTTGGCATTCCGCTAAGATTTTTAGTTCTAGAGTTTTTCGCTTCAGTAAATCGGATTTTGCCCGTCCCATATGGCGAAAACCCAGAGATTTTCAATACACAAGGACCGAAATAAATGTGGAAGCAATCAAATTGGAAGAAATGTTTTCTGAAATTGGTAAGCAATCAATCCTTTTTGTATACGTATATATAATTGCACCATTTTGTAGGCTCAAAATCCCCCTATGATCTCTTTACATTGTTTTTTGATAATAATATTATCACAAATATTACCACTTTCACATCGAAATACGTAGGTTTCTTGGAATATTGTACCTATCGGGGTACCATACTTTGCCACACATTGACCACTACTGGTCTGTTCGACCGGACATGGGGGTTCCAATTGTGAAGCAGGCTATGAGTCGTAATCGGTTTAAGAAAATTAAACAGTTTTTCCATCTCGCTGACATCACGAACTTAAACGCAACAGACCGTTTTGCGAAGGTTCATCCTATTACTGACGCTCTCAACAAAAAGTTTATGCAGTTTGGAGTCTTTAGCCATAATCTCTCTATAGACGAACAGATGATTCCATACTTTGGACGCCACTCCTGCAAAATGTTTATCAAGGGAAAGCCAATCCGGTTTGGGTTTAAAACATGGTGCTTGTGCTCTGAAAGTGGGTACTTATTTTTTAGTTCATTGTACGGGGGAGCAGCAACCCCTCACGATAAAACTATTGGTCTAGGCTCACAAACAGTCTTAGACTTGCTTGCCAACGTATCTGACCCTGAGTGCCACATCATTTTCTTTGATAATTTTTTTCTCTTCATACCATCTAATGTGCCTTCTGAACGAACGTCGATTTTCTGCAACTGTTACTATACGCAAAAATAGAATGAGCGATTCTCCTTTGAGAAATTTAAAAAAAGAAATACAAGGAACATTTGACCAACTACTTGATCATCAGCAAGAAATATTGACTGTGGAATGATAATGCTGTAGCCAATGTTATAACTAATAACTCCATAGTCAATCCAATTATTAGCACTAAAAGATATTGTCGGGAGAAAAAACTAACTATCACTATCCCGCAGCCAAAAGTTATTCAAGAGTATAATCATGGCATGGGTGGTGTGGATCTCCATGATAATGCGGTGGCAAATTATAGAATATAGTATTTATGAGAGGAAAAAAAATGGTGGTGGCCAATATGGACAAATGCTCTTGGTAACGCAATGGTCAATGCATGGAAACTTCATTGTATGATGGCAAAAATTGAAAAGATAAAACCACTGTCACAAATTGATTTTCGTTCCGAAGTCACAACAGAATTATTGAATTACGACAAGGACGAGGACGAGTATGAAAACGAACATGGAGATGAAGGTCCATCGAACCTTCCTCGGATCAATGATCCGTCATAAGAAGCATTGAAAACAAATTTTTGCGGTATAAATTTTTCAAGAAACATACTGTTTTTTACATACTAAATGTTTTGATGATTATCATAAAAATTTGTAAGCTGACTTTTCTATCAATAAAACAACAAAAAAATATTTGTATTTGAAATAAAATGAAATAAATTGACTTCGTGTGCTAAATTTTTTTCATAAATGTTGTTTTTGTTTTTTAATATATTTGACGGTTTTTGGCCAGCGGTCGATTTTTCGACCAGTCCATATCTAAAACACCGATGGTCAGAATTTTTTTTTTTTTGAATTTTTCTTGATTATGGTCCTATAAGCACTGACTAAAAAGGAAATGGAAAAATTATGTCGAATTCTTGTAGCGGCCGAAGATGGGTTAATTAAATATGAGGTATGAAATAACTGACCCTGACTTATAAAACGATATCTGAAAATGTTTCCTGACATTTATGTGAGGACGATTTTTATACAAACTTGAAGTTGATTTTAAAATTGGCACTGACTGCTTTTACTCGCTCAAAATCTTCACTTCGATCAGTATTTTAGATGCAAAGGCAACAGGTCACGTCGGGATTCCAATTTCACATTTTTGTTTTTATTGTTATTGTTTTTACAGATGAAAGATATGCTGCTAATCAAGCGAGAATCCGCAGTCTTAAAGCGAATATCGTCTTAATCATTCTTGGGAAAAAGTCGCCATGCGTAAGAGGCAAAATCCGCTATTGCATGACATGAATGCAATGGTTTCAATGAATTTACAATTTTTCTTACGAAGTTTTTTAATGTTTTTTTTTTCATTTTATTTAATTTCTAAAACTATTCATTTACTCATCTGGATCACCCTGTGTAGGTTGGAATATTTGAGCGGATCGTTTACTGCGCCAATCAAGCGAACAAAAGCGACTGCTGCAAATGAACAATAACAATAAGAAAGAAAGCAGAAGGAATGAATGATAAAGCGATTTTTAAAATATTAAAACATTAAAGGAGTTGGCGTGCATTTGGGATGGCAGACGAGTAGCCAACGCACGGAGAGAGCAGCAAAAATCAGCGCTTGGTGAAGGAAAATTTGAAAGTGTTTCTTGCCTTTTATAATAATTTCATGCGCATGAAAACTCTTTTATGGCAATGAAATTGGATTTGTTTTCGTCTTTTGCTCCGGCAGCGGTTGAGTGGATGGTGTCAATGGCAGCATTTTGGCAAATTGGCTATTCAATTTCGATATTTATGTACATAAAATACGTCTTTGTATGTTTGCATGCTTGTACCGTATAAGTGGCCCCTCATTACTTGGCGCCGAAATAATGATGCGGGATTTTATTGTTGTGTATTTTCAGCAGTTTGGGCCATTAAGGCACTTATTGAAAAGTATAATATTTATAAATTTTATTTAGAAAAAGGGAAACGCATTTTGTTGCTCAAATTTTAAAATAAATTATCCCAAAGGAACACCCTATACTTAATAAGGCCGAAGAATGGGCAATCATTGGTACTAGAAAGGACTCATTTACTGATTTAGCAGCATAAATCCTCTTGAAAAACCTCTGAAGAGATGTTAAAATCCCACTAAAGGGTTTAAACGCAATCCGGCTGAGTTTTTGCGGCGTTTCGTTGGCGTGGACAAGCATAAATTCCTCAATACATACCAGGGGTAAAAAAAAGGCTGATAGGTTAGAACTCTCATAGTGAAATGAAGCCGAAGTTGCTCAAAATAGTCCATCAGTCGACAAGGTAAAGATGCAAGTTTTTAGCACCGGCCTATTTTAAATAATAAAAATAAATAATTGGCGCGTACACTTCTGTTAGGTGTTTGGCCGAGCTCCTCCTCCTATTTGTGGTGTGCGTGTTGATGTTGTTCCACAAATGGAGGGACCTACAGTTTCAAGCCGACTCCGAACGGCAGATATTTTTATGAGGAGCTTTTTCATGGCAGAAATACACTCGGAGGTTTGCCATTGCCTGCCGAGGGGCGACCGCTATTAGAAAAATGTTTTTTATTAATTTTGCTTTCACCGAGATTCGAACCAACGACCTCTCTGTGAATTCCGAATGGTAATCACGCACCTACCCATTCGGCTACGGCGGCCGCCATAAAGGATCGTTAAATTTCAAGGGCCGATGTTGAATGTGAACCACACCAAAATGTTAAGTTTTTTCTGCATTTGATTTAACATTTTTCAATTTCAGACTAGTTCAATTTGAACCATGGAAAAATACACAATCGAGCAACGTGTTAAAGTTATTTAGGCTTATTATGAAAACGGGCGTTCAAATCAAAATGCATATCGCGCAATTCATCTTCAGTGATGAGGCACATTTTCACCTCAGTGGATTCGTCAATAAGCAGAATTGCCACATTTGGGCGAAAGATAATCCAAAAATGATAGCCAAAACACCAATGCACCCACAAAGAGGGACTGTTTGGTGCGGCTTATGGGCCGTATTTTTTCCAAAATGAGGCCGGTCAGGCAGTTACTGTGAATAGTGTTCCCTATCGTGAGCTGATAACGAACTTTTTATGACCCGAATTGGAAGATATGGATGTGAACGATATGTGGTTTCAACAGGACGGTGCCCCTTGTTACACAGCTAACGAAACAATGGCTCTTTTGCGCGAAAAATTTGATGGCCGAATAATCTCACGTCGCGGCGATGTCAATTGGCCGCCAAGATCATGTGATTTGACACCGTTGGACTTCTTTTTTTGGAGTTATTTGAAAGAAAAGATGTACCTCGATAAGCCAGCAACAATTCAAGAGCTAAAGGATGAGATAATTCGGCACATTAGCGGCATAGAGCCGCAATTATGCCTCAGCGTCATCGAAAATTTGGACCATCGGATGGAGGTGTGTCGCCGAGGCCGCGACGGCTATTTGGCCGATATTTTGTTTTATGCGTAATTGAGCTATACCAGTATTATCATAATAAAGAGAAATTAGAATAATTTTTTAATCAAATTGTATTTTATTCAAAATCAACACCGGCTCTTGAAACTTAACCACCCTTTATTATTGATGACTTTTATTAATTGATCTAGCCTAAAACCAAAAAAGCAGACTCTGAAACAAGTATTTAAAAAAAGTGAACGTAGAAGCAAAAAGTAATTAAATTTTTTTTTTAATATTTAAAATCGAATATATCCTGAAAACGGCTAAGTTTTGGACATTATGCCATATAATCAAATTAATCCGAAATTGCCTAAGTAATAATGTCCTTAAGACGGCTTTCCCGGTAACTCTGGATGCGCGCGGTGTCGTTCAAATCGATTTTCGAGAAAAGCCTAAAACGATCATTGTCATATATTATCCTACTAGATAATACTCTCGACTCATTTCGGTAATGCCATGGGAATGCCGTGGAAAAAGCTACATACATGTCAACATACTGCAATCACGGCAGCTATGGGATGCCGCCTGATGTCCCTCCAGTAATATATACACAATGATGATTCCATTCTTCCAGTTAATGAGAAGCAAAATGCTCAGTTAGCAATACTAGAGTTATACCTTCGGTAGCAGGCATTTGCTAGAGCCTGAGCAACCCTCCACGAATATCAGGAGGCATTTCTTCAACTACACTGACGGGATCTACGACAAAACACAACTACAACTACGGGACCGGACATGCATGCAGACATTAAACGACATTAATCGAGAGACTCTTACCACCTTCTCAACTTCCGACCACCGAATACCGTTATCGCCTTCCAACCAACCACCACCTTTGCAGACGCAGAGCTGCAGTGTCGTCATCCTCAAGACAGGATAGGCATATCGGGCTGCCTACGACCGCCGTGGTAGCCATATGCTGACCACAGAGGTTGTACCCTGTTATTACACCCACCAGTATTCTCAGGTCCTTTCTGCTGAGTTTTAGGAGAAGGGTCGCTATTTCCCTGTTTGGTTTTTTCACAAAGTTCTTGGATACTCTGCACGAGCTCAACCCAGATCAACGTCCTTTATGGGCAGACCTCTTGAAGTCGTCAATCCATAGTTGAATCGATGCAGAATTGGCACATAGAAAAGTTCAGGGCCAAGTGGCATCCTTAACAACATCCTCAAAAATTTCTCTAATTGTGATTCGACGATTCTCCATAACAATTTTTTTCACTTTCTCAACATTTTCATTGGTTGTTTATGTGCTGCGGCGTCCAGAGCGAGCGCCGTCTTCAACATTTCCTCGATCTTCTATAAAAAGCTTGTACCACTTGTAAACATTTTTTTGACTCAGATTACTCTCACCGTATGCCGCTGTTAACATTTTACGTATTTCTGAGCACTTATGGTAGTTCCATTTTGTATACAAAATTTAATGCAACTTCTTCGATCCATTTTTTTTGATAGCAGAAAAACGCTGAACACAGAAAACACTTGTCTTATTTATGCCTCTGACAAGCAAATTAAACATGCAATATTGCTCAAACCATGAACATACATATCTTGAAGACGAGTGTGCCAACATAAAAAATAAATAATAATTGAAAGACGAATGAACATAGCCCGGGAAATTTGAAATCTTTACCTTATTTTTTGAACACACCTCGTGCTGCAGTGATATGGAGGCCTATACGACTTTCTTAAGTCTAACTCTGTAGGTAATATCTCAGCGCGTACTCCACTACTCATTTTAGAACGGTCCGTATAAAAGTGACGTGTATTGCATTGGGAGCTAAAGTCCTTACACCATGCTTCTTTTTCGATAGTAGTCTTGAAACCTTTTCTCCTTTAAAAACCAGAGCCATATAGTCTATACTGATTCTATTTTTCCTGTTAATTGAACTATTTCCATAGGTACCGTATGAGAGTACATTTAGAGCTTCTAGCCTTGCTGCAGATTTCGCTGCCACATTTTCTGCAAAAAGATCTATCGGTGGTAGGTCAAGTATGTATTAGAGGACCGTCGTTGAAGTTGTTCTTAGTGCTCCCGTAATGTAAAAAAGCAGCCAGTCGATTTGTGGAAGAAGCTTTCTAAAGCCATTTCACATTACTCTAATTTGTTCCATCTTTGGCTGTTCATAATTGAAATAGAATAGAAATAAAGTTTCTTAAAAACATTCACGTCAAAATCAGTCCCTTCCAAATTGTACTCTTCTGCAGAACCCCACTTTTCTATTATAAGCGGCCGAAAGCAGTGGGTTTCACGAAATCACAAGTCGCAAATCTCAACTTATATATCAATAATGCATGCAACTATTAGGCTTAGCTAAATGTCACATTGATGCAAGCAACAACAAGTAAACTGGCTAAGAAATCAGAAAAAAAAAGAATTGGGGTCAGTTCACCCCTCTTAAGTGCGCACCCACACCCACATACACAACACATTGATCCTAGGGAAATAGCAAACTACAATAACAACGACAACGTACACACTTCTAACTACAATGACAAACGAATTAGGAATTATTCGTACAGCCGAGCGCTAAGTGCGGTCATAGATTTCCGGCCACCCCAAGGGAAAAGCAGCAAATGGAAAAACCGCTAGAAAAACAAGAACAAAAAACAAGCGAACAATCGCAGCAGCTGTACTCTCTATCACTTTGCGCACAACAAGTATTATGTACATATCTCATTCCTGCCAAAGGTTGAGCAGCACAGGCCGAGTGGGCTCACCAGCACAGCACAGCGGCGCTGGGCCAGCGCGTAAAAAATGTACTCAAAATGCAGGCAAGCCATGCCATGTCAAGGCTTCTCAGGATCTGCCCAAAGCACTACAGGATTTTAAGCTTATTGAATGGCTAAAGCAAATCAATTTGCCGCATTTATGACGACAAAGGCGTAGTGGCGGTGTGCAGTAGCAGCTGTTTGCTGTGGGTAACAGCGCAGTTTAGTAAGAAATGTGTGTGTGCATGGTTGGGTAAGCAGGAATGTACATACCAATAAGAGTTATTTTAATAAACAAAATACTAATGGAAATACAAAAAAAAGAAACAATTTAGAAAATTTTAAATGAAGTCTTTTTGCATTACAAAATTTTGTGTGTGTCAATCAGTAGATGGCATTTGTGTTAGACAAGCAGCAATGAGTGTATGGAAGCGCCTGGCGGGTAACATTGATTGAAGTTAGAAAAAAAATCGGTGATTTTTCCGCGATTTACTTGTCACACCCTTGCAACATTTGTTGCTGTCACGTTGCAAAAACCATTAATCACAAACACTTTCTGCTCCAAAAGTGTGCAATCTCGTGGGGTTTACTGCGACTTTGATATTTTGCGTGTTTTTTATTTTGCTGCAAGATTTGTCCTTTCTACTTTTGGCTTACAACATTTTTTTTAAGCTTTAAAGGCTTCAATTGCACAGGGTGGCTGATGAATAATGCGACATTAGGAAAATCAAATAACTTCTTGTAATTTATTTTTTATTTATTTATTAATTTTAGAAAAAACATTTTTAGTTGTTTTTAAAAACAGGCGAACTAAAATGTCCTTCACGCTCAGTGACGCAAGTGCGATGTCTCATCAAATAAGGACTCATTACTGCTTGAAGGATTGTAGGGGGAATTGCCTTAATTATCGCTCGAACTGATTCCTTTAAATCGTCCAAATTTGCTGGTTTTGTTTTGTAAATTTCCTTTTTGTAAATCCGTCCTGCTCTATGACTGTCAAACTTGGCTAGTATCCGACGAACTAACAGAAAAAATTCAAATGCTTCTGGACCACCATCTTCGCTGAATTCTCCGACATCTTGCGTACCCCAGTTAAGTTACTATAATGAGCTGTCTTGCTGACGTCAATGGATTTTTTTGTGGGTTTTTGTTAAGGATTGATGATGTGAGAATGGTCTTATGACGATAAGCTCGCTCCTGTACTGTCGACGGTTTTCCTCTTCGTGAAATAGAATGAAAGTTAAAACTCGGTTCTCCGGCTGCGCTACTCCGAAGGTGGCTCAGTTAGTCATTAATAATGCGAATGTTTCATTTTTAAGCTACATGCGTCGGAGTTGCTCTAGCGTGATTCGCCTTTGAAGTGACCGATTGGTAATACTGGTGCATTTAAGGTAGTAATGAATCAACTACCGCGGAATCATGCTTTTAGCCATCACTTCCAAAGAACTGTCCAGTATACTCTTAAGCCGTATTAATCCAAGGCTTGACCAACCTCTGAGAAAACAACAAGCTGGTTTTCGTCCAAATTGTTCGTGTATTGACCAGATTAACACCCTACACATCATAGTTCAGCTAATGAACGAATGACAGTTGACCCTTCAACTTGATTTCGTTGATTATAGCACAGCGCTTGACTGCATACACCGCCGTGTGTATTTTTTGGGTGGAAATCAGATTCTAGTATAGAAAGTTAGGGCTGAAAAGAAACAGAAGTAGCACCTACCAGAATGACAAGCCTACAGAATAATAATCAGTTTAACTTTTTCGTTGCAGATGTCCTGAAGAGCCAAAATCCGGTGACAAGCCACCTATCTTTTTTTAAGACGCTTACTTTGGGGCCACACTACTACAAAAAAATATGTCAACAAAACCAAAAAAAAATTGTTTTTGTATACTATTTGATGTCAATAATAATATATAATACTACAAAATCAAAACGATCGCATTTTATTTTCTTAAAAAAAAATTCCTAAAAAATATTAATAAAAATGAGTATTTGACCAGACTACTACCGTAAGAACGTCCAACGCTTGGTTAGATTGAATTTATGAAGTTGGCGATAATGCAGCTGCCACGTACCGCCGAAACTGGAGAACGCTAACGAGCAATAAGCGAGGGCTCTTCCAAGGTTAACCAACCGCTGATGACGTTGATGATACTCAAAAGACTAAATATTGTATTTTATTTTTCTTTTATTACCACAAACTGTAAACTGGAAACAAGGTACAGGTTACTAAGAATAATGTTTGGGATACTTCGAAACTGTCTGCCCATTTTGCATTATACGCCATTAAATTCGGACCAAACTGCTGGTAAATGAACCAATTTAATATTAATCGCAATCACACCTGCTAAGCCATTAGAAAACTACTTTGCTAAATAAATATGGGTCGGTAAATATGGATATAAAAACACAAGAAATGGACACTTTAACATTTACTTTCACGTGCACTGAGCCATAACCCAGCTCCAGTTATTGAATTTTGTTCAATGCCAGCATTTCAACCCTTTCGTTGGCAGGAACATCTAACCTTTTGCAGGTTCGTTACGCTTGAGCGCCATGGCATATGCTACAATTTGCAAAAGTCTACTTTTCATAGTTATATTTTCCATACACACACACACGTACATACATACATATGCGCATGCGAGTGTGCCGGTGCAGGATAGCAAAAGCATTGCAAGTTTGTAAGTCGTCGCGTACAAATATTGCCCAATTATTTACTGCCAATGAGATAGTCTTATTTTATTTCTACACTTCTTTGCGCAAATAATTGCACCCATGGGACAATCTTTTCGAAATATTTTATTCTTCTTTCTCTTGGCTGCTTACTTTGTTTGCGCCAACTTTTTGTTAAACTTTTAATGTTTCTGATTTTTAAGATATTTACTTATGCCGCGGCCAAAGGTACCTCGCGCCACATACCAGCTGATCCAATGACATTTCGCAATTTTTATGCCAAAAAGTTAAACATTTACTTTTTTCAAAGCGAATTAACCCGCACAATTTAGACTGAATACTTTTAGATTTCCGCTCATTTTGCTTTTCGCGTTTTTTGTTGTTTCTTTTTGCTTTTTTTTATTATTTTTTCGGTTTATTGTTTTTGAGGTTGAAAAGTTTTCATCAGTGATTTATAGGGGTATTCATGGTTCAATCTCCATAACCAGCGCGCAACAGTTGCGCCTCAGCTATTTGAGGGACGAAGAGCGAGGGACAGGAGGAGGAGGCATAGAGTATCGCGTTTGATTTCGGTTGCTTGTAGATTTGTATGCATATATATGTATTGTTGTTGTACTTGTGTTTTGGCAAACTTTTCTTACCTCTGGGCAAACTTTTGCGTTAAGTGCACACTTTTTCTTCCCCAAGATGACTTCATTCTGCCTAAGTGTGTGTGTAGGTATATGTCTTTGAAACGGAAGCGGGTCTGTATAGGCAAATCGAGTCTTGTGATTGCCAACGCATCACCGTGCTCCCCCTTTTCTTACTGGCATTAATTCTGTGTTTTGCGAGTATTATTTTTACCAAGTTCAATTCCCTAGGGTGACATATTTTTATGCAGCATATCAGTGACTGTATTAATAAATTGCGGCACATAATATACCAGAATGTGTCTGAAAACCGTAACTGTGTTGGTATTGCGCTCTGTTGCACTTAAGCTTAGCACCTACGAGTTGATTTTTGCTTTTCAAAATTTAAAAGATTGGAGTTGAAGAGTTTATGGGGGACAAAAATAATAGCAATAAAAGTTGTGTCGGGCATCTCAAGCCGAAAGGACACGCACCTTCATTATTTGCTCTTAATTGGGGTTAGTCCTATGCTACCTTCTAAAGGTATACTCGTATACATAGTTTTTCTCTACAAGTTTTCCTGGTGAAGGTCACCCTAAATGGTTTCGAAGCAAAGATGTCTACCGGTCTTTTCAGAAATATTTTATTCAAAATTTTAACGAACTTTATATATAGATTTTGTCTCTTTTAAAGATTAATTAATGGTAGTGCCAGGAAATATCCATCATGCCGCGGCTGGCCGTTTATAGACTCGCGTTCAACAAACACGTCGTACGAAACGCAGGGGCGTAACCTAAGGAAAGTCGAATCAGTATTGTTTAGTATTGTCTATACAGGGTCGGGCACTCGAAGTGTAATCAACTTCAGACCGCTCGCGCAGCTGATGTCCGTACCCGTGCCCGTGCATCAGCTGTCTGTTAGTTGGCTAAATTGCAGTCCAGAGTATTGTTTAAAACGCGCGGGAGCATGTTGCCGAGAGTAAACGAGAAAAAAAAAATCAGCAAATGTTATATTCTGATTGCATTATTATTGGCTGGTAAATAACAACCAGCGATTGTTCGTGAGCTCGAGCATCTTAAAGTAAATAAAGTTTTTGTTTATTGCACCATTAACCATTACAATAATACATAAAAAGACTGCAACGTCACGTGAAATGGTTCAAAAAGTGAAGAAGCGACTTGAGCGAAATCTCCGACAAAGTGCGAATCAAATGGCGGAAGAACTAAAAATATCTGACCATAGCATCCGCCACGTAAAAACGATCTCAAAGTCAAGCCTTATAAGATCCAAAAGGCGCATGATCTCACACCAAAGCAGCAACAAGTCAGACTTGAGAGAGCGAAGGAGTTGCTTCACTTGACCGAAAGCGGCCACATTGTGTTTTCTGACGGACAAATTTTTCAAATTGAGCAATTCGTAAATTCCCAAAACGATAGGGTTTATTTGACCGATCGTTCATACGAGAGTTTGAGCTATGAATTGGCCATCAGCGCCTTTTGGATCACCCGTTACAGGGAATGGTTTGGGCCGCTGTAACCGCAGATGGGCGCTCTCGAATCGTTTGAGTCTGGCGTCAAAGTAAATGCGAAATATTATCGGGAAAATATTCTGAAGGGTTGCTTTGAAGTCATGGGCAGACAAACATTTCGATAGCAGACCATGGACGTTTCAACAAGACTCGGCACCGTCTCACGAAGCTCGAGTGAACCAAGAATTGCTAGAAAACAACATTCCGAACTTCATAACGTCCACACAATGACTCTCAAATTCACCAGACGCGAATCCGATGGATATTCTCTTTGAGCTATTTTGGTTAGTAAGATCCGAACTAAAGGAATCACCAGTCTCGCGACCTCGAGTGGGCCAAAATTCCTGCAAGTCACATTCGGGTAGTTTGCGATTAGTTTCTGGACCGTCTCAGAGCCATAGTCAAGACAAAAGGTGGTCATATCGAGCAAAAGTTAATTGATTCTTAATTTTGTATTATTTTCGCTAACTTTTTACTTTGAACTGAATAAAAGTAATTTTCCAAACAAAATGTATGGCCTTTTTAATTGCTTACACTTCGAGTGCCAATTGCTTACACTCGACTACTGCGAGAGTTCGGCGATTTTTGGCTGTGTAAAATGGTAGAAGTACCAGACTGGCACTGCTCAAGTAGCAATAAAGCTCCGTTTTTATATCTTTATGAGACCTCCAACGGGCAGAAACTATAGCCAACCACAGCTGTTGCTGTAACGGAGAAGGTTGATTGGCGCAAACCCGCTAGGCGGGTGGATTATTTACAGAAATTTTTTCTATCCAGATCATCTACTTTCTCTTCAATTTCGATAGAAAAAGTAACCTGGTATTAAAAGTTATTAGTAATTGGGTACTAAAAAATCTACCGAGGATCAATTTTTGTTTGCTGTTTTGGAAATTTAAATCTAAACACTTATAATACTCAACGACCCCTTGAAGCTAAATTGATTTCATAGGTATTTTCTACTGTGTGAAAGAGAGAGAGAGAGCTCACAAGGGACTCGGTTAGGTTAGGTTAGGTTAGGTTAAATGACTGCCCTTGCGAGGAGCCCACTTGGACAAAAATTAAAATTTGTCCGTTGTGATACCATACAGGGAGAATGGAGGGGAACCAAACAAAATCCAGGGCTGGGATTAGAGGATTTGCAGATGACGATTGGCGATTTACGCGTAAGTTAACCGCTTCAAATTGCTGAGGAATTTCACCAGATTTGTGGTATTTAAGTCCGCAATAGCCGCTGGTGCATCGAAAAAGTGAGAGCCAAGATGTCTGAATCTTAGCCCGACGAGAGCAGGGCTGCTGAGAAGAAGGTACTGATATGATTACACCTCGTCCTCCAGACAGGTTCTACAGAAAGGGCTTGACGCAATGCTAAGCTTCACCGCATGGACACCTAACGGACAGTGTCCAGTGAGGATACCAAATTCGGTAGCTGTGGTTATCTTAGCCTTAGAAGTTCTCTCGAGCGCCCCTCATCTACCCGCAACCAGAAGGACCGCGCAACTTTGCACTTTGCACCCTCTTTCCAGTAGCAGACCAAAGGTTCTTAAGGGAACTCCAATCCTCTCACATTGCTATGAAGCCGTCTCAAGGGTTTCTGGCCAACTCATCGTCCCTGCATTTTCCCTCTTTGCCGCTGTGACCGGGAACCCAAATGAGCCTAATATCGAAGTATTCCGATGCAATTGAGAGGGAAGTCAGGCATTCTCCGACTAATTTCGAACGCACAAACAGTGAAGCCAAGGCTCTAATTGCCGCTTGGCTCACGGAGTACATATTTACCTCCTTTACTGCAATTACAGAAGCGAGCAGCCAATCCACAGCTTCCTTAATTTCGGCAACTTCTGCTTAGAAAACACTACAGTGGTCAGGAAGCGTAAATTTGAGCATGATGCGGAGCTCCTTGCAAAATACGCCCCCACCAACTTTTCCGTCCAACTTCAGGCTATCCGTAAACATATTTGCCATGCCCTGGTTCCAAATGTTGTACCCCGCCCAATCTTCTCTTGAAGGCATATGAAAGGAAAAAGTTCCGTTCGGATCTAGCGAGGGTGTACAATGATCCAGCACCATGTGGATGAACTCCAAATTGTTGAGAATGCTAGAGTGTTCGTAGCTTACGTCTAGCTTATGGCCCGAACATCTCAATCTGATTGGGGCGCGTGTAGCAGCAGTTTTTCTTGCAATGTCCACGGGTGCCACATTCATCATAGCGTTGAGTGCTAGAGTAGGTGTGGGCCGAAGGGCTCCACTGATTCCAATGAGGGCAGACCTTTGAAACCTCTGCAGCTTCTTAACTGATGTCATCGTTTCGAGTTCCACCAGACAAGGCATCCAGCGAGTTACACCAGACAAGGACTTCGTACAGCAGAATCGGTTTTATAATTGTTTTATAAAGCTAAAAAGGAACTTTAGGCGAAAGGCTCCATCTTTTGCCACAAGTATACAAGGCGACTGTTGCTTTCCTAATTCTCGTCGCAATGTTAGGCTTCCGCGTTACCCCCTTTGTCAAGGACAAGTCCCAGGTACTTAACTCTGTCAGAGAGCAAGGTGCCTGCTATTGAGGGGAAAGAGACTCTAGGAATTTTATATATCCTCGTAAATAAGATGAGCTCAATCTTCCGAGGACTTATCGAGAGACCGCAATTTGCGGTCCATTTTACGATTAGATTCAGATAATCCTGCAGCAGTTCCATCAGAATATCTAAAAATTTTCCTCTGACATTAAATGCCACGTCATACGCGTAGGTAATAACTTTACAGCCTCTCTTCTGCAGCTCCTCTAGCAAGTCGTTGAGCATAACAACCCAGAAAAGTAGCGAGAGAACACGTCCTTGCGGTGTGCCTCTGCTCACCTGCCGGCGAAGAGAGGCGCCACCCCATTCTGCTGGATTTTATGTATTAACCTTAGCAGGGGGCTAAGTTCGGTGACTACGGAATTTGCTGCAAGATTTTTGATCCACTTGTTTCGCCAGCAGAAAAACGCAGAGCACACTAAAGCTCGTCAAACTTTTGTATCTATGAATAAAACTAAATATGCCATATAGTTTGGGTGTTTGGCCGAGCCCCTCCTCCTTTTTGTGGTGTGCGTCTTGATGTTGTTTCACAAATGGAGGGACCTACAGTTTCAAGCCGACTCCGAACGGCAGATTTTTTATGAGGAGCTTTTTCATGGCAGAAATACACTCGGAGGTTTGCCATTGCCTGTCGAGGGGCGACCGCTATTAGAAAAATTGTTTGCTTAATTTTGGTGCTTCACCGAGATTCAAACCGACGTTCTCTCTGTGAATTCCGAATGGTATTCACGCACCAACCCATTCGGCTACGGCGGCCTCCCACGTTGCCCACGAAATTTGAAAAATCACCTCACTCTTTCAATACACTGCGTATATAAAGAAGTAGTGCTCGAAATGTTAGGAACTTATTTTCTAAAACTCCAGAAACACAACCACACAACACTTCCAAGATAGTTTTGAAGGATGCGAAAGCTATTTTTCTTTGAACACATCCAAGCCTCAGAGAACTTTACTTTGACCGAAATGGGAGTAACCCGTACTTGAACAAGACATAAAATAAACGTAATAAGTGCGCAAAATTTCCAAATTAATTTTTATAGTAAATTGCCCTTTGACTAAAAGTCAATCAAGTAAAATCAAAGCCAAATAGCAACCCCTTGGCATACCGAAAAATCTACCCCGCGTTCTGCTAATGAAATTTCATTTAATAAAAATGAAAAGCAACAATTTTTGTAATTTTCGTTACTACTCAGCATTCATTATTTCTCTACATTTTCGCAGTGTTGCATAACACGCCCATTTGCACACCAATATAAATGCGCCCATAATGCAGCATACATCCCTCGTAACCTGCAGATGAAATTTGAGCAACCTTATAAAGGGACTAGTCATAGATGATCTAATATTTTTCAGAGCCACTTCGAGCTCAATAGCGAACTTCCCTAAGTTAAATTGTATTAGGTAGGTAAAATGGCAAGAGTGCCACAGGCACACTCCAAGTAGCTCTTACGTGCCGCTTTAATACCATAATGTGGACCATTACCTGTGCAAAGAAAAATTTTTGTGAAGAGAAAACCTTCTACAGCCGTATGTCATCCCCAAAGGGCACGCTAAGGAATCTCAAGCTCCTAGCCGCCAGAGCCGGACATTTGTAGAAAAAGTGCTGAAGAGTCTCTTTCTCTGCAGGATCCCCACAGCTTCTGCAAGAAGGGTTGTACGGAATTCCAAGCTTGTCCGCATGAGCACCGATCACCCAGTGATCAGTGAAAACCGCAATGAGTTTGGAAATTTAATGGCGGGGGATTCCCATCACCTTAAGCGTTCTGTTTCTATCGTATTGGGGCCATAGTGTTTCCGAAATAGCGCACGATGAGACATACCTCCATCAGTCTTGCGGTTTTTTTAGAAAGAAATTGTGTAATTTCCTTTTAACAACGGACAGAGGGAAGCCGATGTCTGAGAGGGGACAGCTGAAACCGGTTCTGTCGACCCCTTCCTGGCAATTTCATTTCCCTCTATATTCCTGTGCCCAGGAACCCAGATAAGGGAGATGTTTCCTGCTAGATCGAGATGTTTGAGTTCCTCCTTACAGGTGTTCGCCAGTGTTCACAGCTTGGCTATCGGAAAAAATATGAATGTCTCCCTCCCAACAGCGATCCCGAAGCGTTTTGCATGCCTGCAGGATCGCGAAGACCTCTGCTTGAAAAACGGTGCTTGTTTCCGGCAGTTTAAAGGAGACCGAATGCTGGCTGATTTAGAGAAAACCCCCACTCCCACTCCAGATTCCATCAGGGATCTATCAGTGACGACGGAGGTACCTATATCCGTGCCGATTCTCCCCTCCTTCCAGTCCCAATTTGCGGATGGAGAGATCAGTGCGAATAAAAGAGAAGAAAGGAGAGATCGCTTCAAGATGATACTATGTCCTACAGGAAATTGTCTCCAGAGGCCAAGCTCCCTCAACCTAATAGCGCTCTGAGTAGGAATGGATTTACCCTGCAGATCCACAGGAAGTAAGTGCAGAATAACGTTGAGCGCAGCAGTGGGATATGTTCTACGAGCACCAGTGATGCCCACACATGCAATTCTCTGCACTCTCTCTAGTTTAGTGGTGTTGAAGAGCTACCCACCAAACTAGGCAACCATATGTTACGACCAAAGGAGAGGCGAGTGGACGCCGCCGTGTGGTGTACCTCTATGAACAAACCTAGTGATTTGAGCCGTTCCTGCCACAGCATTTATTTCCCTACCACCAAGCAGGTAGGTGTATTAGTGTAGGGAAAAAGAAACTCATTATTTTCTCGGTAGATGGCTGTAGTGATTGATATTTCGTAAAGTATCGATCAAAAAATTCAAACTTTATGCTGGTTGTTAAGGTGACATTTCTTTTCTTTTGCTGTTTTTTGTTTGCTTCATTCAATTGTGAGTTTCAGGGTGTTAACAACAGAAGTCATCAAAGAGATTTTTTTTTTATATTTTACAGTTTTTCTTTGATTAAGGCGAAAATGCAGTTCAGGCCGCTAAAATTGTGAATGGTGTTTATGGTATCGATACGGTAACAGATTTAACAGAATTACGTGCAATTTTGGTTTGGTCGGTTCCGTTCGGGCTTTTTAATGTGAAAGAAAATATCAATAAACGTCGTAAAATCACAGAAATAATCGAAGTTGACTGGCATTTTAGTAGTCGTAGCATTGCCCAGGTGCTAAAAATCGACCATGAAACAGTTTTAAACTATTTGCACAAAATTTACGCATATATAGTGGATTTATTTTACTCTTTCAAGCAGAAGAACGTCGCAAGAGCTGGAAGTGGGATTTTCTGCAGCCTACAATGCTGGCTTGCTGATTTCTACTACGCGGGAGATATTTACCTGGAAGCTTAAACTGGTCTAATTTTTAACATCTCCAAAATCAACACTCAAAATACGCGTCGGTTCCTCATTGATGGTATCCTGCTAGAGGAAACGGAATTTTTTTGCTACCTGGACAGTATCATCTCGGTGTCTGGTGACTCGAGCGAAGACATCAAAAACCACAGGAAAGCTCCAGCAACATTTGACTCGCCACGCCCAATCTGAAAAGCTTCACACATTTCGCAACTTACAAAGCTGAGAATCTTTAATTCTAAAGTTAAATCATCTTTATTTTATGCCCGTGAAACGTGGAATGCAAAAGCGGCTGATATAAAGGCACTGCAAGTTTTCACTAATCCATGCCTTTGCAAAATCCTGAAAATCTTATGGCCAAATACAATCTCGAGTGCTGATCTGTGGAAAACAACTCAGCAAAACCCCAATAGTACTTGGGATTTGTGGAGGAAAATGGGGTTGGATTGGCCATGTAGACAATATGATGGCCTAACAAGAGCCGCTATTGAGTCGAATCCCCAAGGCAGCCATCAACAATGAAGGCCATTTTGGAGACGATTGTTGGATTTGGGAAGGCGCGCCATGAATTTAGCTTAGAATGAAGCTAAGAGACTGGCGCAAGACAGACATGCATGAATGGAATTTCTTGTGGTTCTTTCTTCCTGCTTGGAACCATTGGGAATTTTTTTCAAATGATGTCGTACGTCAATCATATTTAACACTTTTGAATCAGGCAGCTGGAGTATACAAGCAGAGAAGCAATCGAGCGCGTAAAGGTCAAAGTAGAGGTTTCCATTACTCAAAATAACGTTTTTATTATTAATTAGTCAAAAATTTATTTAGAAATCAATTGGATGATTAATTTTGCGCCACCTTGTACATCTAAAAAACTTACATATTCGCATATTGCGATATTTTTTTCCACCTTTAAATCGTTTATGTTAGAACCAAAGCGTCACACAAAGCGCAACTGCAGAGGTGATTATTCCAAATGCGCTGGCCTTGAGGCATTCCCATTTACTGCTGGGTATCTGCATTGATATATACACGCATACACAATCGCGCTGTCGCCTACTGCATCATTCATGACAGCGCAACGACTTCATCATATAAATTTTCATCTTTTTGATATAACTGCAAATTAGAAATTATTACCCCAGTTTTTATGATTTCTGCTGCGGCATTTCTGCTACATTTAGCAACAAACAGAATTCGTTGAAAAAAGAGACGAACAAACAAAAAGAAACAAAAAAAAAAAACAATGCACGTAGACTTAAAAGGCAGCAATAACCTGACAAAACAAAAACAACATTGCGGTGATGTGGCAAATACTTGTTTAAGCACAGATGACAGCTGCTAATCCACTCCTGCATTTACTGCTTGGACGCAACGCAACGCAAACCTCTACACCCACTATTCTCCCTCTCAAATAGTTTATTTATGTTTGTAAGTAACTGCATGCGTGTGTGTGTGTGTATGTCCAAACTAAAAGCATAACGGCATCAGTGGTGCGTCATCGATGTCACCCTCGTTTTGCAACGGCGATCAGAGCGATTCAACCAAGGACAATCTGCCACTACCCAAACACAAGTCGGCAGTAATGGGTATGAAGGCGTTGTGTAGCAAGGGGCAAGGTTACGATGCATTGTTGCTATTGCTGCTGCTGCTGTTGCAGCTGTGGTCATGGGTACGAGCGGTATTCTGTTACCTAAATTATAATTGACATGCTTTCAGGGATGTTGCAAGTGCTCTGGGTCCACTGCAACAGCTCTGCGCACAGTGGTGCAGGAGTAAAGGTAAAAAATAGGAAATAAAAATAATAATCAATGCCTAGAAAACTAAAATAATAGAGTTGCGCATACGCTTTCGGAGCCACTGTGCCCGTGCACAACAACATTGTGGGCGATGTTTTCTTATTCCCATTTCAAATGGCTTTGTAATTTTTGAAACTCTACGCCTAGTCGCTGTTGTTGTTATTTGCTATTTCGCTATGGCTGTGGGTCTTTTCGATTAGTACTCGCGTATATGTATGTATGTATGAATGTATGTATGTGTGTGTATTACTAACTGACATTTTTTGCCCCCGTTTGAAGTGTTGTTGTTCGGAATAAATGAATGAGTGCGCCATGGAAATTGAATTAACCTTTGGTCTTTGGTGCTTCTTGTATTTGTTTGATTTGATTTATGCGGCTAAGGCTGTCCGGAGAAATGACACAAAAATGTATCAAGGAACTTACTTGTTGGCTGGCTACTCGAAATATGCTTTTGGATCAAATAAGGGCTGCTATTTTGATGAACTTTTCACAGCAATGAACCCTGACTATTCCGAACTCTTCTACTGGATACAAAAAATGAAACTTTTGCAGGATTTGTGTTTCTAAAAATATTATTGCTGGTACCGTTAGGTAATAATTGCTTTGTAATATATTGCTTTTGACTCGAGAGTCTGAATTATTAAAAGAAAGACACTTTTTTACGCTGCCGTGCACTGGGTGAAAATTTTGAGCTCCTTAAGCACACTGTCTTCTTACATTATAATAAAGGAAAGCTCGCGGTACTATAGCAAAATCTAGCGGAGGCGCTCGAGGGAACTTCTAAGGCTAAAAAAACTGCGGAATTTGTGTGGGTGTCCTTACCGGTCATTGTCTGTGAGGTATCCAAGCGGTGACACTTGGGATTATTTCAAGTCCCTTCTTCAGAAGCTGTCTGAACGATTAGGTAGCGTCATCTCAGCACCTATTTCTCAGCTGAACTGCTCTCGTCGCACTAAGATTCAGAATCTGGCCTCTCACTTTTTTGCTACGCCTACGTTTACAGCAGGTTTACACATTACACACCTAGAGAATTTATCAGCGGTTAATTCAGATGCAATAAGCCACCAATGATCGCCACCTTCCATTCCAAAGCCCCTTCTTCTTTTTCCTTATTTGGGTTTTTCCCCTCTGTATGGTATCACCATATGCGTAGGCTCGAATCTCAGTGCAGGAAACACCAAAATGTTAGAAACATTTTTTCTAATAGCGGTCTCCCCTCAGCAGGCAAAAGCAAACCTCCGAGTGTATTTCTGCCATGAAAAATCTCCTCATAAAAAATATCTGCCGTTCGGAGTGAAACTGTAGGTCCCTCCATTTGTGGAACAACATCAAGACGCCACAAATAGGATGAGGGGCTCAATAAAACACGCAGAAAGGGTGTACACTCTTCGACGGTCTTTTTGTCACGAAGAGGCGGCTCAGTAAGAGCAATGATACCAAGAGCGAGAAGGGCGGTAGCCTAGCTAAAAGCAGGGTCTCCCATGTCAGTAATGTCGAGAGTGAGCACCGAAGCTGAGAATAAGCCACATACCAATTTTGCCACAAGACTGAATGTGGCATCCGTCTACAGGCAAGTGGCGGCTACAGTGGCCGTCTGTCGTGCATGAAGCGGCTTGCTATAGGGTGATCCATGTAAAATTTGCTTTTTGAATCGGATATAAAAAAAAACTAATCAATACTTTTTCAAACTTTTTATTTTATTTTGAAGACTGAACATTGTCATTTATGATTATCAAATGACTGCCACGACTGGCTTTACAGTAGGCCATTCGATCAACCCAATTTCTAAGCACATTTTCGATTGTTTGGGCTCCAATTTCATGAATGGCAACTTCTATTTCGTGTTTTAAAGAATCAATCGCCTCTGAATGGTTCGCATAGCATTTGTCCTTAACGGCTCCTCACAAAAAATAGTCCAACGGGCGTAAATCACAGCTCCGAGGCGGCCAATCGATATCGGAATTTCGGCTGATTATTCGGTTTTCAAAAACGGTAGCCAAAAGTTCGAGTGTAACTTTGGGAGTGTGACAAGTTGCACCGTCCTGTTGAAACCAAATGTCGTCCATGTCATCCTCTTCAATTTTTGGAAACAACTCGTTGAGCATGTCACGGTAAAGCTCGCCATTTACTGTAACCGCGGCTCCTCGCTCATTTTCGAAAAAAAATGGCCCGATGATGCCGCCAGACCAAAAGCCCCACCAAACAGTGACTCGTTTCGGATGCATTTGCTTCTCTACGGTAACGTCTGGATTTTCTGAGCCCCAAACCGACAATTTTGCTTATTGACGTAGCCACCGATGCGAAAATGAGCTTCATCAGAAACAATGATTTTTCGGTAGAAATGCTCATCTTCGGTCAAACGATTTTCTGCCCATTGAGCGAACCGAAAACGCATTGGATGGTCATTAGGCTTCAGTTCTTGCACCCATTGAACTCCCATTTCGTAAATGTCAAACCTTTAAGTAAATTATGAACACATTTGACATGTCATTTGTGTTACCATTCTCAAAAAAATAGGGGGTTCAAAAAGCAAACGCTATATGGCCCACACTGTAGCTCGTTCAATTTTAGTATAATAAAGTGTAAGTTTGAAGTTGCTTAAAAATTGCAACGTTGTTGCTCGATGTGGGAGGATTCTAATTAAAAAGTTGAAAATTGTGGTGACAATTTTTGGAAATGTGTTACGTTTTTGGAACTTTCTACTATATTTGGAAATTTTGTTATGCAAGGAATTATATTTTTATAAAGAAAAAAACAAATGGCAAAGCAAATGAGAATCACCCCTACCATTACAACCAATATCATCTTTAAACATGACATCTACAGTCTCATAAAACACCAAAGGCAAAGTGACCTCCTACGCGAGTGGAGTAATTATAACCATCCCTACTCCTTAGTTAGTCCTAAGCGTGTAAAACCAGGTTTTAGTGAGTTAATCGAATATGGTCGCACCATACATACGCCTTCGACTAGGCCACACAATAATTACACACGGCCATATACTTCAAGGCATTCCACCCAAACTATGCCCGTTTTGCAACTCCATCCTGAGTATAAATCACATTCTGTCTTCATGCTTCCTCATCGTGGTTGGTCTCCTTGCCGCGGGGATGGGGCTTAAATGAAGGTTAAATTCCTTTTAGGAATTCAACCTGTCATGAACTAAGAGGGAAGCTCCGTATGGGGATTGGTCGAACACCCTCACGCGAAACGGCGTGTGCGATGCTCGTCCAATCATCTATACGGAGAGTACCGTACCAACACATTCCCAAGTCAAGGTGTGCTTGGAATCGTGCCGAGGACTGAATGGTGCAGGGAATTAAAACATGTGCATCGCGAACGGAGTTTCCCTCTCGAATACCTGGCCGCCTTCGAGAGTAACTGTGGCCTTACCGCGGTAAGGGGCGCTGCCGCGGGGGCCCCATTATTTCCCCTAAATACTCGTGGGTTGTGGAGCTTGACACAGTCAGGCGAAGCAACCGTAAGAACCAGATGATATGAATTTACAACAAAAAGAAAAAAACCAAAAATTCGTGCCGCGCTGCGACACAATACCATCCTCCGAAGAGGATACCCTGCTGGCCTCCAGCCAAGAAACGGCTGAGTCAGCAAAGAGTAAGGGAAGTACCAGCCATAGCACACCCTTACCAAGAAAGCAACAACAACAACAAAAAGCTATACCACAAACATCGCAAAAGGCGGCAGACGGCACTCAGAGAGAGAGTCAGGCCGCACGAAAACACAAATCCGAGGGTGCCCTCATGAAATCTCGCTATACGAAGGCGAGGTTCATTCTAAGCAAGATTGCCAAAAATGAATTCGCTGGAGCGACTGACGAGCGCGACGCGGCTGACAAATTAAAATACCAGCAGGTGGTTAAGGAGTACGAAGACTTCTTATCCAAAAAACCCAAAGAGGACGACAACAAAAAAGGCGATGCGAAAAAGAGAAATAGGTCACAGGACGTGATCGATCAGGCACCGAAGAGACCTAAGGTGTCCAGCAGCATCGAAGAAACGAAGCAACGACCGTTCAGTGAGGTGGTTAAGGATAACCTCCTCTATGCACTGATCGACGAAACCACAAACAGTGGCAAAGTGGTCCTGCAGAAGTGGGGGCAAGTGGAGGCCAAACTGTCCAAGCTCGTGCTAGACAAGCATGTGGTTGGAGCACAGGGCGGAACTCTCCCTTCCTTTGATTCTGCAGGAGTACTTCGCGGCTGTAGAGTGATCAAGTGCGACGACGACTGGTCAAGGGTTGTCCTAGAAAAGTGTGTTGTTGAGATCAACAGCACACTGGAAGGCTTAAAACTTAAGCTTATTCCGGCCAAGGACATCCCTTGCCCTCCTCGCGCTCGCATTTGGCTACCGGTGATGGACTTGAGCGGTGCAGAAGTGCTGAAATACCTGAAGTCGCACAACCCTGCGGTGCCGATGGACGACTGGGCAATCGTGAAGGCAGAAAAACCGCAAAAGAGCAGCATGTCATTCGTTCTGCAGATAAACGATGAGTGCCTGCCAATATTAAAACAACAAGACAACAAAATGCGGTTTGGTCTGAGAAAGGCCAAACGGAAAATTTTCAAAGCAGACAGCAATGAAAATGAGGAAGACCCAGATGAGGTCGACAACAACATTCAGCTAGAAAGGCTAGAAAAGCTGGGCCTAGCTGAGGACAACAATAAACCCGATGCCTAGAGCCATACAGGTGAATCTGCAGCACTCGAAATGTGCTACAGAGAATCTGGATGTCTTCCTCAGGGAAGGGGACATCGACATCGGTTTCATACAGGAGCCCTGGGTCAGAGACAACGAGATTAAGGGGTTCCAAAACAACAAGAACATCAACGTATTCTACAACAAAGCTGACGGTAAGCCACGGTCATGCATAATCACTAAAAAACACTTAAAAGCTTTTCTGTGTTCTAATTTCAGTACTCCCGACTTAACGGTGGTGAAAGTGGAGCTGCAGAAATCGGCGATATACCTGGCATCAGTGTATATGCCACATGAGAAACCAACCTTCACTTTTCCGAGCTCGGCAAACTTTCCAGGCTGGGAAGAGGTCTTAGACGTTACCCTATGCACAAACAATAATTCCCAAATAGTCACAAATTGGAGAGTATCTGACCAGAAATCCTTTTCGGATCATAGCTGGATCCTCTTTGATATCAATCTTAAGCTTGAGAAACCAATCCCACATAGAAATCCTAGAAGAACAAACTGGCACACATTCCGTAGAGTGACCCAGTCTAAACTTCAACACATAAATAAAACCATAACGTCAAGGGAAGACCTAGATGAGAAAGTAAGAGCTTTCGAAACTTCCCTGACGAAAGGACTTGAAGCTTCATGTCCCGCCACATATGGCAAAACAACCTATCCTACCTGGTGGAATGAAGATCTAAGTAAACTCAGAAAAATGACAAGAGAAATCTTCAATATCTGCTACAAACATAAATACTTCAAACCCTACAAAGACTGCCTTAGGGAATACAAGAAAGCAATCAAAGGGGCTCGGACAGAGGCTTGGAGAGATTTTTGTAGTTCCATAGAATCGACCAAAGATACGGCCAGACTAGGCAAGCTTTTATCCAAGGAACACTCTTGCCCTTCCTTCTTGAAGAAAGATAACGGAGAGTGGACAAAATCATCAGCCGACACTCTAGAACATCTGGTAAATACACACTTCTCAGGCAACACAGAATATATTGAGAACAATACTGACAGTGTTCAAACATCCAAACTATCACCCATTGTAATCAACCACGTCGTATCTCAAGACAGAATATTATGGGCGATAAAAAACTTTGAACCATATAAAGCAGCCGGTCCAGATGGGATATTCCCAGCCATGCTGTGGAACACTCGAGAAACGACGATTCCTTGGCTGGAGGTCTTTTTCAGGAAAAGCCTTATGCTGGGGCACATACCAAAAAGCTGGAGGAGGGTTAAGGTAATCTTTATCCCTAAAGCTGGTAGACGCGGTCATGATACAGCGAAAGATTTCAGACCCATCAGCCTATCCTCCTTCATCCTCAAAACTCTTGAGCGATTGTTCGATGTATATCTCAGGGAAAAGATTACAGACTCAACGATCTCACCATCTCAACATGCCTATCTCAAAGGAAAGTCCACAGAGACAGCTCTTCATGAGGTTGTAAGTGCGATTGAGAGGAGCATAGAATACAAGCAATACTCACTAGTCGCTTTTCTCGACATAGAGGGGGCCTTCAACAATGTTACAACAAGATCTATAATTGAGGCTCTTAGCATGTTAGGCATAGACATAGGGCTCAACGAATGGATAGAGAACATGCTCAAAACTAGAATAATCATCGGTGAGGTAGGCAGCAGCACGATAAAACGCTCTGTCAACAGGGGAACCCCTCAGGGAGGAGTCTTATCCCCTCTACTGTGGTTACTAGTCGCCAACAACATCCTCACCAAATTTAACCAAAAGGGAATTAAAGTGGTGGCGTACGCGGACGACATAGTGCTTATGGTTTCAGGAATGTTTCCAACCACAATCAGTGAGATTATGGAAGGAGCTCTGGTATTACTCAGCAATTGGGCCACGGACTGTGGTTTAAGCGTAAACCCGAGAAAAACTGAACTGATGCTATTCACCAAGAAAACCAAGGTGCCAAACTTTAATCTCCCAAAACTAAGCGGCGTCAGCCTCACGCTAACCAAACAGGCAAAATACTTAGGGGTTATCCTGGACCCCAAACTCAGCTGGAAGTCCAACGTAGAGTACAGGGTAAAGAAAGCAAATATAGCACTTTACACGTGTAAGAGAATGTTGGGAAAAAAATGGGGTCTCCAACCAAAATTATCCAACTGGTCCTACACAGCCATTGTAAGGCCAATACTAACATATGCGGCACTGGTTTGGTGGCCTGCAACAGAAAGGAAATACAACAAAACTAAGCTGAACAAGATACAAAGAACAGCGTGTATCCTAACTACAGGAGCGCTTAGCACCAGTCCAACTGAAGCGCTCAATGTACTAACACATCTATTGCCATTAGATTTACACATTAAAACAATAGCTACTTGCAGCGCGGTGAGACTCAGAGACATAGGAAGCTGGACAACAAGGCCGTACGGTCACAGTAAGATCCTCCTACAGGGACCCCCGCTTCTCAAAAACGGATCAGACTACACAGTCCCCGACCTAAACTTCAAGAAAGGCTTTACGGTACGTTTCCCACCGAGAGCCGAGTGGAGCAAAGGAGAGGTGATTGGAAGATACGACATCGAAATTTATACCGATGGTTCTAAGATGAACTGTGGTGTGGAAGCTGGCTTCCATTCGGAGCCACTCAACCTATCTCAATCGATTCGTCTTCCTGATTATGCCACCGTGTTCCAGGCAGAACTTTTAGCGATCAGAGAAGCATGCAAATCCCTAGAACTCTACAAGGTAGTTGGTGCAAGAGTAGCTATCTTCTCAGACAGTCAAGCAGCTATTAAGGCCCTAGACTCCAACTACATTTCATCAAAACTGGTCCTACAGTGTAGAGAGGAGCTGAAACTGCTCAGCCATTGGCTTGAAATTACCCTGATATGGGTTCCTGGTCATAGGAACATACGAGGCAATGAGATAGCGGATGAGCTAGCAAGAAAGGGCTCAACACTAGACATAGCAGAGGCGGTGGCAGTTTCCACCCCGCTGAACACACTAAAATCATCAATTGCTTCACACTATCATGCTTTCGCCGAAAGAAGATGGAAGCACATACCTACATGTATCACAACAAAAAACACATGGCCGTCATATAAAATCCAAAGGACGAATGACCTGTTAGGATGTTCTCGGCCAAACATTTCACGTATCACTGCAACCCTTACAGGACACTGGAAAGTAGGGGATCATGCAGCCAGACTCAATCTACCCTTCAATCCTATCTGTAGAAGCTGTCAAGCGGAAGGGGCGAAGGAAAGTCTGTTCCACTATTTATGTGAATGTCCGGGACTAGCCAGGGCACGACTCCGATCCTTCGGTAAGCCTTTCCTACAGCAAATTAAGGAGATCTCAGTCATCGAGATAAAGGATTTGCTCCTATACTTGGACCTCACTAAATGGATCTGACTTGGAAACAAAAAAAAAAAAAAACATCTCATCATTTCACGAGATAGTGGTATTAAAACGGTGCTGGTCACTAATTAGGAGCATTCTCAGCTAAGTAATGTTCAACCACCTCAACAACAACAACAACAACAACTGTCTTCATGCCCTAACCGTGCATCGACTAAACATCATTACTTTCGCAACATTGACCCTCTTGAAATATTAAAAAATCCAACTGAAGCCAACATATCTATATTATATACATAACTATCTCAAAGATACTGATCTACTTCGTCGGATTTAATAGAGCCATAATCAACCTGCCAGCCGAAAGCCTCCGATGCTGCACTACTTTTAGTTTGTATAATAATTTTATTGTTATATAAACCTTTATAAAATAAAATAAAAATAAAATTTTTTATAAAAAATTAATGAAAAAAAAATTTAGAAATCAAATTTTGAGAATATTGTAAAATGATGAAGTGACTTAATTATGTGAGCACAAGTATAGATCTTCTTCCTTTTGATCGGCGCGATAACCGGTTTAGCGATTTTGGCGAGGTTTTATAAAGCGTGACAGTCGTTTTTTCTTGAGCTAACGGGCGCCAGTTGGAAACACCAAGTAACGCGAAGTCCTTCTCCACCTGTCTTTCCAACGCTGAGGAGACTTTTCTCTGCTACCACCAGCTGATATCGCTGCGTCATGTCGTCCGAATGGATACAAACAGGTGTAAATAATGCATCACATCAGCTCACGTTCATCCTAAGTAATATTTTTTTTTAATTTCACAGCCAAAACTTGGACCTTTCTCAACCTCTTCTGATCCACCATCTACATAACAATTCTGCCGCAAGGCTGAATGTAGCGTCCGTATTAGGGCTATTGGAGGCTACATGCATCAGTGGCATGCCCATAGACTAAGTAGTAGCTATATGCTATCAAAGGTAGCAGTCCCACCATTAGACTAGCAAACCTGAGCTTGTCCTCCATCTTTTCGAAATAAACTGATTAGTGATACCTGGCAAAGAAACCCTAAATTTATTAGACTTTTATTCTGTTTTCACAAAATGAAAATTTGTATTGCCCTCTTGTGCTCAAAACCCTGCCAGTTTCATGTCGAATAGGCAGTAAGGCCGTCCGTTGCATATCAGCGTGTGTTTGTAAGAAGTTTCTTCAGAGAATTGTGTGCATAGTTTATGGATCACCTAATCTTCTGATCACAAAGCGGTAGCATAAACGGAAGGCCGAGTCATATCGCTAGAGGTGAGTGAGACGGCTGCTTTTTGGTCGTGCAGAGAGATATTAATCTAGACGAATCTTGGGGAGATACAAAATATCGTTGGGGCAGAGATGTGAGATGTTTAAGAATCTTGCTGAGGATAGCGCTTTTCCTAGTTTAGTGCATCGCCATTTATACTGCAATGAAATCAATCAGCATCAATCATATTTTTCTCTATTCCACATTTTGAAAGTTAAGACAATAAAAAAGCAAAACTATGACGAGTATTTATCCAAATTTTATGCAAAAGTAGTCAGGGCTCACCGCTCTTTTCATTTAACTTCCTTACATTCGTGCGCGAAAGCATTAATATTTTTAGTGTTATTTAAAATATTCGAAACACAACCATGCACACTTGTAAAATAGGTAAATCGAAAATTTAATGTCACACGAGAACTTATGTGACAAGTCCTTCTAACACGCACACCCGCACTGCTCTTCCTCTCCTTGTACCGGCCGTCAACTCGCACTAGTCCATTGCAAAAATGCGTCTACAAAAGTCGAAAAAGATATGCGCCTTCTTGGTTACAATCTGCTTCCAGTATTGACCGCTGCCGCTATTGGCCATACTAATCGAGGCGAGCAGCAACATATAGCAAGCCAGCGAAAGCGAGTATTTGTTGCGTCCAATCCAGCTGGACACATGTTTTTCTTCCGGCTCATCATCGTCCGGAAAACGGCTGCCATAGAAGAGTAAATGGCGTACGCGCACCAATTCGGGTTTGCGCACCTCGATTAGCGAACTTGCGTTGTCGATGAACACAAATTCCGGATGGTTGTCGAATTCGCAAAACGCTACGCACGAGATCATCGAACCACAACTTGATGCACCCCAGCCTGCGCCGTTTGGACTATCTTGCAGGGCGACATTTAAGTCAGGGGTCAATTTTATGGATGCATCCACCTCATCGCCGGCATTCTCAGTATTCGGTGGCTGCTGTTTACCGCCGCCAGCTTGTGTCAACATCGCAAAGAAGCAATCGAGGCGATTACCGTGAAAAGCCAATTTCGGTGGCAGCTCATTTTCGATGAATGCCGGCTCCTCTTGTATGGCTTCGTGTATGATTGGCATGTGACAGACTTTGAATATATGCGTGGGCCTTGGCAACTGCTCACTTTGACCCATGCTACTCAAAATTACATCGAACTCACTATCGTCCACAAGATGCAACATTGGTTCGCGTTGCACAATCAGCACATGATGCAACAGATCCAAGACGTCCGCATCGAATTCATCGAAATTCTGCTCGACAATATTCTGCAGCACTACACGCAGTTTGGGTGTGTCGTTGATGACCAAGATGAGTGCGTCAATATCCAAGCCGTTCTGATCGGAGACAAAGCGTGGCGGAAAGGGTTTCAGCTGCGTGTCGTAGCGGTAACTCAATGCCGCTGCCACAAAGAGCGTCCACTTAGCGTCACAGGCAATAAGATCGGTTTCTAGTAGAAAGCGCAGCGCGTTTATCTTTTCCAGCATATCTGGAGCCACTTCGAAGTCACCATTGCTTGATGCGTGGCCGTCGTAAGGCCCAGACGAGGTGGCATCGCATTCAGACTCGGAGGTTTGGGATGTCATTGCAGCCGACGATGGATTGCTGTGCGATTTTCCACCGATGCGCTTCATTTTAATGCCGTCAGCTACTTCAATAGGGTACAAAATAAATCGTTATTAATTTGTATTTTAATCAAAGTGTACGTCAAATTTGTTTTAGTTTATGCAGTTCAACGGTTTCCGGCAAAATTTTCAGTGAAGCGGAGTCGAATTATAGTTTCAAATACTCAATATTCTTGCGCTGAGACGGTTTCTGCTTGATATGGAATATTCAATTTATTTTGGCTTGTTTTGAAATTTTTTTACAAAATCGGTTGAGTGAAGTATGTATGGAAAATGAAAGAAGTAATGTTTGATAATTTAGATTTTTGAGTTTCATAAGATTTTTGCCTATAAACAGGTACCAACCAAGGCGAATCTATGATATTAAAGTTGGTGTAGGTAAATCAGCTGATTGTTTTTTTTTCCTTCGTGGCTGTCAGTGCAGAATAGAACAAGGCGAATTCATTCTTTATTTTCTACTTTGTCGTGCCAATCAAACATACAAAATATTGTTGTTAGTCTAGTGCCACCACCTTTAAGAGAACTACTGAGTTATGGTTTGTGGAAAAGAGATAAAAAACAGGCATTTATTAACCTTAATAAAAAAGTAGTGACAGAGTAGAATCGTGTGCCATAATTAGATCTATGATTTATTTTTAAAGATTTTAGCCATTGAGGAAAAACAACTATCAAATTTATTCCAGGCTGGCATTCCTATACATGAATAGAATCTATAAAAGAGCATTCCTGCTCTTTCAAATGCAGCGCCCTTAGATTCTGTAAATTGACCAGATTAGTCCTAACGTTCCCTCGCATAAGACTTGCTCTTTTTATTTCGCTGGAGACTCTCTCGTTTGAACAACAGTAAGCTCGCGAAAATATTTGAAATGTTTACAAATGAACCAAACTCTTGAAGAGGTTAACGCATCGTAGTCTTACTTTTGATCCTGAAATGCAGCGGCCATCTAAGCACTGAAAGAGATCAGCTTCCCCGGAGACTAAAATACATAGCTCGAATGAGCAAGTCAAAATTGAAATCTCTGCGATTCTTTTGATATTCATGGAATTTCGCAGCTTTATTGGGATTGTGAAGGTCAAACGTTCCTTCAACATATCTTCCTCTATATTTTTGCTGAATTCCGTAAAAAGAGAAGATAAAGAGAGTAAGACCGGGGTTGTGCAAATTTAGTCGTGGCTTTTTCAACCAATCTATGAGGTGACTAATGCCACATTGCCTGTTCAAAAATGTTTAGGGCTGTGTAGCACGCAAAGTTAGCTGCTACAACAACAACAACTAATACTACTACCAATTGCAGTTCTTCTACCATTATTATTATTATTATTAGAAGGCCATTACGCACTGCGCCCAGAGCTGATCTATTGTGAAAGGCCTATTTTTGTAACCCTAGAGTTTTAGGCTTTTTAAAAATTTTAGCACAATTTTGGGTTTGTTGTTCCAAAGATTGCATGAAGATACTACGATACCACCAAGGTGGTGAAGTCTCTGTCTGCCCCACGCAGGACATTCACAAAGCACATGTTCTGAGCTTTCTATGTCCATTTCGCAAAAGCGGCAGACATTGGTCTCAGATAGACCAATATTATTTAGATGATACCTTAGGCTGCAGAGACCTCTAATGTATCCTGTTAAAAGACGCTGATCTACTCTGCTTTGTGAGAGAAGCTTGTCAGATATTCCTTTGTTGGGAATAGTTTGGCTTGACGCTGACCGGCACAGTTTAGCCAGTTTGCAGCAAATTTTCTTTCTTTCCATTTCCTAAGGTGAGTCCACAGAAAGGCTCAGGACCAGTAAGTTGCATATTTGCTCCTTGTTTTGCAAGGTCATCAGCCATTTCATTTCCCTCATGTCCTTCATGTCCCGGAATCCAGCCTAGTGTTACTATGTTGAGGTTTCCTAACGTATTGAGATGGTTTAGGCAATCATTTACCAATTTAGGGGTGATAGTTGTTGATAGAAGGGCTTTTAGAGCCGCTTGGCTATCTGAAAGTATGTAGATGTGAGTACCTCTCATTTTCCCGCAAAGGCATTCTCTCACACATATTTCAATGGCATGTATTTCTGCCTCGAGTATTGTTGGGTAGAGTCCCATCGGAATCGATTTTTTGAATTTGGGCCCATTGATTCCTGCCCCTGTTCTACCATTTTCCAATTTGGACCCATCAATAAACCATAGCTGGGAGCCAGGTTTGAAAGTGATAGGATTAGTTTTCCAGTCTGTGCGCTCATTAATTATAACTTGGAAGTTCCTGAAGAGTATTGGTTTGGGAGATAGTATATCATCCCTATGAAGAATGGGACTATGTAGGAAATCTTCTAAGATCTTTAAATGTCCTTTCATGTAAGTTCAGATATACCTCTTAATCTTAAGACACTCGAGCGAGCTTCCCTTTCAATTAGACTTGGAAGCGGTGGTATGTTCAGGAGCACACCCAATGCATCCGTGGGACATGTTTTCATAGCCCCTGTAATACCAACACATACCAGGCGATGCAGTTTGCTTAATTCGTTTGCCGCCTTTCTTTGCTTGACCTTGGGCCACCATTACAGGATGCATAAGTGACTATGGGTTTTACAACTGTGGTGAATGTCCAGAAGGTCATTCTAGGGTTTAGTCCCCATGTCTTACCAAAAAGCCTTGTGTAGGCAAAGAATGCCCTTGTGGCTTTTGAAGTAATTCTCTCAATATGGGAATTCCACGTAAGCGTTTTTTCAAGACTAACGCCAAGATAGTTCGCTTCTGTCGAGAGTTGAAGTGTGTTCCATTAAGGGTCGGACACTTGAGATTTATGTTCCTTCTCCTAGTAAACGGTACAAGTGCTGTTTTGGATGGGTTAATGGAAAGCCCTTTTTCCGTGCACCATTTGTTTATTATTGTAAGGGCTTGCTGCATGCGATCCGAAATGGTTTCCTCATGCCAGCCTAATACATAAACTACTAGGTCATCAGCGTAGCCCTGAGTGTGAAAACCTAGGTTGTTCAGTTTGTGGAGAAGTTCATCTATGACTAGAGTCCACAAAAGATGAGAGAGTACGCCTCCTTGAGGGCAACCTCTTGTGGCTTTGATAGATTTGATTGTTCCTCCTGGTGCTGATTGTCCTAGATTTCAGCATGAATATTATCCATCTAGTGATGGGTTCAGGTACCTCCTTTAGATATAGGGCATTATAGATTGCCTCATAGGAGGTGTTATCAAAAGCCCCTGATATGTCAATAAATGCACAAAGAGCTATCTGTTTGGACTCAATAGCCTTTTCAATAACTGTTACCAGGCTGTGTATTGCAGTCTCAGTGGATTTTCCCTGTTGCTAGGCAAATTGAAGTCCATGCAGTAGGAAGTTAGCTACCATTACTTTGTTGTCTATTTTTATGTAATATCTGGTAATTTTTGAGCACACTTGAATTTTAGCATCCAAGTTATCCCTGATGATGTACTGCTTTCTACTCTCTTAGCGCGGAATTGCTCCAACTAAATTTCTTGGAAATTTTTTTGCAAATAAGTTACTAATTCCACTTCAAGATGACTCAAATTTGTATGTACTTATGAGATGTCGAGTAAAACTATTATTTCTTATCTCATTTTATCTCTGACCTACTAACGAGGCCGCACTCATTGGCTTGCCCCATGAAAGGCCATTAGCAAGCGGCCTTTGTAGCGAGTTTCAAGACATACATAAATGGATTTAATTTCCGCACTTTTCTCCACTTCAGCCCTCAAGTCAGTACACATAAACAGTTTTCGTAAACAAGATTTTTGTTCGTCTTTGCCGGTTGGTATCAGTTTGCCTACATTTACACCCCATTGAGCTCCTTTCTGCAGGGAGAAATTGTGTGGCGTATTTGGCATTAATCTGGAGCAGCAGTTGATGAACTTAGCAGCCCACTCTCTGGAGTTGTGGTGACTTTCCGCTTATGCATTTTTACAATCCAACTAAAATACCATCTAAAACATATTTTTAAGTGTCTCGGTGTGGGTTTTTTGACATACATACATATACAAGTAATACTATAGAAAAACGCGCTACACACGCACCTAACGCTGATTTTATTTTCTCCCAACTCAATCTTCAACACTTACAAGTTTTTTGCTTTTTACTTTTGTAGTTTTTTTCTTCCATTATTTGCTCGTTTTCAAGCACCTTTCACGGCATTATCGCAGATTTGAGTTTTTTATTTTTCTATTATTCATGGAATTTGTGGTTGTTGTATTGTGTTGTGTTGATGTTGTCCTTGCTATCACATTTGGTGTGAAGCTGTTGCTGCTGCTGCTGGGGTATCCAAATTGTATTTTGGCGCCTTCATTAGACTCTTGTGCGAAATAAGGTGAAGGCCTGAAAAAAATAAGTAGGTGTGAGTAATATTTTTCCTACTTCAGCTGCCACACTTTCATAGGCTTATTTCGCTTCCACCAAAACCAATAGGAGCATTCCACGGAAAAATGTTAAATTAAGACTGTGGAAATAATTACTTTTACAAATACGGTTTTATAGGACAATGGCATTCTATGTATTCTTCTTCTTAATTGGTGCGATAACCGCTTACGCGATTTTGGCCGATTCTATGTATTAGCGAGGTATAATTCTTGATATCGATTTATTTTTTATTATCGATTGTTTACTTGCTCTGTCGATGTATAATTCTTCACATCGATTTTCTAGTTCTAGTTACCGATTTTTTATTTTTTGAAGTGAAACTTCTTAGGCGTCGATGGACGAGCGAGAATGGAGAGTAAAATTTCAAGGCCATGCAACGTTTTGGGCATTTTCGTTCCGCGAGGGAGAAAAAAGATATAAGGTAGAGGAAAAGGAGAGAGAGAGTTATACCTTATATATATCTTATATACACTTTAGGTTATTTTTCCTAGTGGTTGCTACTTTCTAGTGTGAAATAATACTGCCTACTTTTTGGCGCTTGTTTGTTGGTGCAAACTTGTAGGAAATATATTTTTGGTGCCTACTTTTAGGCGTTATATTATATTTCCTTGGTGTCTACTGTTTGGGGCGTTTTTGGGTCCAAATTTTTTTGGCGTTTTTTTTTTGGTACCTACTTTTTGGCGCTTATTTCCGTTTCCTTGCTAGTGCTTGTGGGTACTATAAAGTGCTATCCATTCCGGCGTCGGATTTATTGGTATTGCCTTGCGGTAATTTGTGCCGTTGCTGCGGTCCTGCAATTGCTGCGTTTGTGCGGGTGATAAACGCTCGGAGTAGTGCGCGCTGTTGCCACGGTTTGTGTCCGGCCTTTACCTACAACGGTCGACCCTTCTCCGTTTTTTTGTAAATTTTGTCTATTTGTATTCTCTGCAAATGTTGTGAATTTATTTAGATATATGTTCTTTCTCTCTCTCTCTCTCCCTCTCTCTCCCTCTCTCTCTCTCATTCTCTCTCGAGTCTCTCCCTCTTTCTGTGCCTGCCTTGAAAGTTTAAGTTCTGTTATGTGCACTACGCTACGAGCACTTTTTTATTAATATTACCTCTGGATCTCGTCTCCGCTTTGCCTTAGGGAAGTTAATGGGATGCACGAGTGGAGGGCCTGTACTGATTCTGGTACCCCTGTTCTCACTGACAGCTCCAAGATGGAATCAGGAGTCGGAGGGGGTTTCTCTAAGTCAGAAAATTTATCTATTTCCTTGAAACTACCGAATACTGCTAGTGTTTTTGAGGCATGAGTCTTTGCGATCCTGCAGACATGCAGAATGCTGAGGGAGCGTGAGAGCGAGGGATATAATATATTTTTTTAATTCCGAGAGTCATGCCAAGATCAAACCTCTGACGACGCCATGTTGCAGATCCCAACTGGTGAACTTCTGCAAGATGGAGATTGAATCGCGTGGTTGTGCGGGTAACATTTCTCTGAATTGGGTTCTAGGACATAGGAACATAGAGGGAAATGAAATTGCTGATGAGCTTGCTTGGAAGGGGACTGAATTATGCTCAGAGACCTCCTACCCGGTCATCGGCAACCCACTGACTGTTGCTAAAAGTGAATTGCACAATTTATTTCTTAGAAAAGCAGAGAACGGATGGAGCTAGTGTGCTATTTCGAAAAACTTTTGGCCCCAGTACAATAGATGCAGAACTCGGAAAGTCTTGCATACACCATGCCATTCAATTTCCTAACTAGTAGCTGTGTTTACCGGTCATTGGACGATTGGCACATACGCAGAAAAGCTAGGTTTAGCATTTAGTCCCCATTGCCGAAGCTGTGTAAACCTTTTAGAGAAGAAGACTGTTGAGCACTTTCTCTGTACATGTCCGGGCTTGGCAGCTAGACGAGTAAGGCCACTGGGCTCTCCTTTCTTCGACAGCCTGAACAGTGATCCTATTTACATCCCATCAACCGTCACCATTACATCAACAGTTCTGTTTGGATGTAGTTAGCTGCCCATTGGAGGTCTCCAGTACTACTTGGGGGGTGCCAGACTGGTACTGCACCCACTTTCTATCTTCCTGCCTACCTAAATTCTGCTGAATTTAAAGAAATGTTATATCTATACTGATTGCCTTCTCTCCAAAACTCGCTACCACTTCAGAGCACTCGTTTTTAAAATTTTTTTTTATTACTTTGAAGAAAGCTGTCCCATGCACATAGACAATTTCTTTTAGCTGTAGCAATAGTTTTTGTATAAAAATCCAGATTACGTTTTTTCATGATGACACTTCATTATATTCTTCAACGAGTACATAAAATTTAAAAATACATACGATTTGTTCCGCACCAACCGTGGAGTGGCCCTAAAACCATTTCATAAGGTGTTGCCAACATCTTATCAAAAAGCACTTTATCCACTTTATCTTCCCTTCAAATCTCATTTATACTATACGCACTTCCTACTCATTCAGTCATTTACTTGCGTTGAGCTGAGAAAAAAGTGCCATAAGAAAAAAGAAAACAAGAAATTGATTTTCTTTGATGTTTTGATGAGGTGTTTTTTGTAAACTTTTGATGTTTTCCTGCAGCAGCGTCGTGCCACCTCTCGAACCTTCCCCTTCTTCCGCCCTTGCATAGCCTTGCGTAGCACCTTGTCACTTTACTTTTCTTTTTCAATTTGCATTTTAAACGAAATTTAATCCATTTTACGGTTTATGCATTTTTGCGCTCGGTATTCCGGACGCACTTTTCTTCCATCTACTCTTCTCACTCATTGTTGTTGTTTATGTGATTTTTTCACACTATAGTTTAGGTTAATACCGCTTCATGGCGTAGATATTTTGTAGCGAAATTTAAGTAAACAAACAAATTAACTTTGCGGAAGAGGCATTTTTTGTATTTTCTCCTCAGTGCCGCCTTCCGCTTAGTTCCTTTGAAGGTCTCGGTGTTTTGTTGTTTAAAATTCGCGTGATTGCTTAGAAAGCATCCAAGAAGTCATATGCTGCACAATCCTTGGAAGGGTTGTTAATCAGTGAATGCCTTGAGGGCATGCGGCCTCTTTCATCTGTTATTAATTTAGAAAAAAAAGTTAAAACAACAACGAGAATTGGTAAGCTAGTAAAACTACTTCATTGAATAATGTTTAGATATTGCGCAAATAACAAAGTATTGATAATATTTTGCGAGCATAGCCACAATTGCGTAATTCAGGCAGAACCGAGCTCTGCCGCAGAATTCTTCACAAAATTTATTGTTGCCACTACTCTTCTCTAAGAGTACCCAACTTCCCTCTAGAGGGTGGGCTTAGATCTTAAGTCTCATCCATAACTTGCAACTAAGTGAGTCTCCCTCCTAAGCTCTGATTACCTGACAACTTTTAAGCAGTCCTAAAACCCAATGAATATTTATTCTGAAGTCGAAAATTCGGAAGTCAAAATCTCTAGGGACGAAAAAAATCTATTTACCCTACCTGTTTTGCAGCGCATAAGCTTTGACGGTGGCGACATCCAGCGCGGTGGCATTTGGAGAGTTCGAAAAAATAATTCTGCATAAGATTTATGGACTTTTGTGCATCGGCGAACAGGAGTGTCCCTGATGATGGAATGATGAGTTGCATAAGCTTTACAGTGGCATAAATGTGGGGCTGTGTATAAAGATCGAGTCGCTTCGGTGCTTATTAGTCTAAGTCGGACAATGGATACACGCGCTCAAGTTTTGAGAGCATTCAATGTGGAAAACATGTAAGAGGAAGGCTCTCGCTACGGTGAAAGGAGCAATTGAAGAAGGGCCTTACTTCCTTACCCAAGAAGAAGATCTTAACTTCACTGACGCTTCCAACTTCGCTTACGTATTTTTTGCAGTACGAGGAGAAAATGGCTGACACAACCTTCTCGAACTCGTTCAAAATCTTCAAGAAGGCAGCTGCCTGAAACAGGAACAAAAATAAGATTTAGAAAGGTATAACGAATTTCGATTTCTTGACAACAAACAAAATTGAAATGTTGCAAAACAATGGGTCTTGGTGGGTCTCATTTCTAAGCCCTGATTATAAAATATCGTTCGTTTATGATACAAGACAGAGTACTTTGAACATTCATTTAGGTGTCCCAGTTCACCGACACACGTCTATCTCTATTTTTGAGGCATGAAGTGAAGGGTTCTATAATTTCATGCCAAATACCGCTAGAGGCAGTCTTTTTATGGCTGACCTGTCAATGGTGGACCGCCGGCGGTAAATACATTTTTAAATTTCTGCCACCAAATCTCAACCTAACTTCATACAAACTACCACCTTCGACCCACGGATAATAAGTATAGAATCTGTTAATCTGACACATGAAAGTTGGAATGCTCAAAATTCTTAGTACAGCACCTATAAAATAAGCCTGGTAGTGGTTTTTGAAGATATTGAGAAATACTTGAATTAAAAATCTGGACTAGCTACTCAGGATTTCACTAACTTCGTGACAAAATGATAGCAAATTAACATTTTCGCCAGTCTTGCATAACCTTCGGTTTTTTTAGAATTTTTATAATTTGTTCTATAAAAGTATGGATCACGTAGTATAGGAGAATCTCTGCTACACAGATGGCTCCAAAACGCTTCAAGTAGAAGCAGGAGCAATGGGGCCTAAAACACGCAAATCCCTAACACTAAGTAAAGAATACCACGATTTTCCTTGTGGAGCTCTTCGCCATAATGGAAGTAGTGGAAATCATATCCAAAAGAGGGTTCGAGAAAGTAAAAATTAAAATACTCTCGGACAGCCAATCGGTTCTCAAAGCCTTTAATACCTTCACAATCAAGTCAAAAGTGCTAATAGAGGGTAACAATGCACTCAACAAACTGGCCACTCATAATCAGGTCTTACTGATTTGGGTACCAGGGTTCTTGTCCCTCATACGAAGGAAACGAGAAGGCAGACTTTTATGCCAAAAAAGAGGCAGAAGGGCTATTTATTGAACCAACCCCATTTTTCGGCAAAAAAATATAATAATATAGAGCAGGAGTAGGAAATCAGAAAGCAGTGGAACGGCACAAGTGACCTTAATCACTCCAAAAAGTTTTTGAACTTCACTGCGAACAAAGCAAAATCTGCTCTAACCCTAGATAAAAAGGGTCTCAGATTACTCCATGGAGCACTTACAGGTCACTTTGCCTGTAATAAACACTTGAACCCAATAGGGTTATCTAGTACAAGATCATGCAGGTTCTATTGTTCTGAAGAGGAGTCTATGGAACACTTACTCACCTACTGTGAGGCATTAGGCCACAGGAGACACAGAATCCTCGGCTCGTACCTACTAGAGGAGGAAGACCTATAATTGGTCCCTCCTCAGGTGCTGGTTCGATTCCTTGGTATACTAAATAATTATAATTAAGTGATTAGGGGCGTACAATAGATCAGATCTGGTCGCAGTGCATAAGGGCCTTGGCCTATGCCGTACAACCATTGCCATACCATAGGAGAATATCTCTTGCCAACAACTGCTACTTTGGACTAAGTAGGCAACTGGGTAGTAAAGTTCTCTCTTGACACTTTATAAGGCTCTCAGCGTCCTATCGTATGGCGCAGAATTTTGGACGATGACAACATCTGATGAATCAACCTTTGTAGTGTTTGAGAGATAGAATCTGCAGAAAATTGTTGCAATGGGCTGTAAGAGCTTTACGACGACATGAACATAGAGCAGCGAATAAAGATCCAACGGCTTCGTTGGCAGGGTCGTATCGTCGTCCATCCGTCCAATTGGCGCCGATTAGCACGAGAAAGAAACGACTCGCTTTGCTACACTCAGCCAAAATCGCTTCAGTGGGTATCGTGCCAGTCAAGGATAAGAAGAAGCTCGAGTTTATTACAAAAATTAGAAAAAAACCTAAAAATTGTACGTGCCAGTTTCGCGGTTTTTAATTGGAATATAGATATTCGGCCTACTGTTTTTGGACTTAATACAATATGAGCTTATTGCTCTTATTGCTGCTTGACTATCTACGCATATATTAATTGTTGAGTTCTTTCTTGTTCTAGTGTAGGCTGGCTCCGCAGCTTTCCCCACAGCTAAAACTTTCGCTTGGAAAATACTGCTGTGGTCTGGCAGCTTCATAGGCTGCCTTATCCCTAGTTTTGAACAGTAAATACCCGCTCCCACTCCGTCTAAAGTTTTAGAGCCATCTGTATAGATGTGAAAAGTTCTATGGCCAGGCTTCATGCCTTTGTGCCATCCTTCCTCTTCAATTGTAGTGCGAAACCTTCTATCCCAATTAAAGTACGGAGTCATGTAGTCCATGCCACCTGAGCTCCACTTTTCTATTGAGCTGTGACCGAAGGTTCTGCAGGTGAATACCCCCGCAGCCATTAGCCTCTTCGCGGATTTCGCTGCCAGGTTTTCGCCATGAGCTCAATAGGTGGCATGCTGAGTATCATTTCCAGCGCCGCCGTTGGAGTGGCGCTTCTATAACAAATACACGAAATTTGTTTACAAGAAAAAATTATAAAAAATCAACGGAATTTTTAAGCATTTTCGAACTTCCATTTTATTACACTAAATATACAAATAACTAGCTATAAAACTGCAAACAAAAAATCTTTCTAGAAGTTCTAACTAAAAGCCGTGAAATTGGAATCAAAAGTTCGTGGAGTTTTTCGAATTTTCGTGCCGACTTTTCAAATTGGACTTATGTGGTTTTTGTTGGACAATGAGCTGTGCTTTATGAAAAAATATTCCGCTTACGAAAACCAGATGAAGAATAGTCAAGTCTGGTTTAAATCTTGATATGGTATCTTTTGTCGTGGGCTGTATGCGCTCCTAAATGTTTTTTTTTTTCACACAACGAAATTGTTTCAGCTTTTGATTGTCTTGTATTTTTTTTCTTTTTTCTTTTTTCTGTTTTGCTAACGATATACAACAGTTGATCTGTGAAAAAACTTGAATTGTAACTAAAAGCTATAAAGTACTTACAAATCGTTTGTTGCAAGCAAAAACTGATAAACCCGTTAGCGATAACGCAAATCGAAAAATGCAGGCAGGCAGGCAGGCAGTGAATTACGAATCGATGTTAAAAACGCAGTCGTGCTAAAAACGGCCATCAAATGGAAAAACATTTTCACTCAAAACGCCAACAGACAGACAGATAGGCAAACGAATGCGCAGTCAAAGACAATCCAATTGCAGGCGAAATAGGCCCAGGTGATGGAGATGGGGGCGGCTTGATACGTGTATGACCAGGAATTACTAATTATCAGCACGTCAATTGCACAAAAGACCGCAAAATGTTTGCACAAATAGAAAAAATTTACATGCATATGCAGGTGTGTGTGTGTGTGTGTGAACATAAATGTAACAACAGCAGAGACCACAAAAGTAACGCCGCATGCAAAAAGTGGCAAATTGCAGACGAAAGCGCAAAGAGCCAAATTGAAAATTGAAAAAGGTTGTATTGAGAATGTGGAAAAAATAGCAGAATCTGGTACGCACATATGTACATACACACTGCATACTGCAGGAACTTTAGTTAGTGGCAGCGGGAGTAGGCGACCGGGGCTGCCTGCTGCCAAATGCCAAACTGCGACAACGCGACTAAAAATATGGAAAATACAAAAATGGATAATCGAAAAACTAGATAAGTAAATTTTGTGAAACTAAGTAATTTCAGTTTTTTCGTTCATCTAAAAAAGTTTAGAACCAGTGATGTTGTGAAAGAAGTTTATTAATAAATCGCTGCACAAAGGCCTCGATTGCAGGTTTAGTTTGCTCAATTTTTAATTGTTGCATTGCGGAACCTTTCGAATTCGTTCAAATGCCCCGTAGCTGTGCCGAATCGATTGCAGCTTTTTGATTGAAGCCACAATTGAAACAGGGCTTAGTTAGAGGACACCCACAGCTACAAAAACCAAACAAACCGCAAAAAGAAAAAAAAAACGAATCACACATTTCTAAAAGTGAATACAAAATCTATTTCTCTGAAAAATGTACCAAAATGAATGCGAGAAAAAAACCATACGGCGTTGCGTATTCGAAAAAAAGTGAATCACTTGAAAAGCAAAAACAAAACCCTTTTCACTTTGATGAATTTTCAAACGCACTCATTCACTTTTAATCGCCTGCAACCTCAACTTTGAATCGTCCCTTCCACAACCCATAAGACCGCTCACGCAAAGGTGCTATGTGAAGCCACCGCTCAACTCTGCCGCCCGCCCACATTCGATATTGGGTATTGCAATTGCCACTTTACATTCTCAACCGACTTTGCTGCCCCATCACGCCACAGACAGTTTTTAATGCTTACTGACCACAGCCAAAGGCCGTCAGGCAGTGGCGCGATTTCTGCAAAGGACGGTATGAATTTCGAGAACGTATTTTGCTTTCGCATGCTAGGTAAAATCAGCTTGACAGACTTGGCCAAAGGGGAAATTAGGATAGGCTCCATGTTTGAGCTGCAGTGACGGCGCACTTGAAGAGGGAGGTAAGCAGCTGGTCATTGTGGTACCGCCACATACTTGAAATGGAGGGACAAAGAGAAAGGGCGCATATTTGAACTGCGTCAACTAAATATGGTTTATGGAGAAATGCTGTGTGTGGTTCTAAGGAAGTATCTTAAAGGCTTATATATATACCCGGTTTGATTGAAAAGTAATGAGTCTTCCCGTGCGGAGCATCTGCCAAGCGCTGAACCGAATCGGCTGGTGGGCGAAAATGATCTTTGGACCTTCGCCTTCCACTAGAAACCGGTCCCAGTTCGCTGGCAACAGCGGTGCAGTCAACATCGCTCCGCGCGTGAAAGCTGTTTTAAAAGGGTGTTAGGAAATTGCAGTGGCGAAAATGCAGCTGATCATCTTTTTCGACTCTCGAGGCATCGTCCACAAGGAGTTTGTACCCCCAGGAAGCACTGTAAACGCGGCATTTTACAAAGAAGTGCTCCTTCGGCTTAAAAACCGAGTCGCCCAGGTTCGGCCCGACCTCGTCACCAATTGGGCCCTTCATCACGACAATGCGCCGGCGCACACCGCCTTCCTCTGCACCTCTGCATTTGCCAAGATGGGGGTTCCGATGCTTCCCCACCCTCACTACAGCCCAGACCTGTCCCTTCGGACTTCTTCTTGTTCTCGCGTCTGAAAAGAAAGCTGAAGGGGAGGCGTTTCGACTCCATCGAAGCGATCCAAAAAACTGTGACAGCCGAATTGAACGCGATTCCGGCGGATGAGTTTAAAAAATGTATTGGTGGTAAAAGGTGTATTGACGCTCAAGGGTCCTGTTTTGAAGAATATTAGTTGTATAAGCCAAAATGTTTAATAAAACTGCTTAAAAACATAAGGCTCATTACTGTTCAATCAAACTCTGCGCAAATCAGCTAATAGTAGACGCGGAAATTATTTCATCTCCTCAGCCGCCATACAGTTACTGTGGAATAGACTTGAAATTTTGTACATCTGTGTGTCACACCGCAGAGATTTCCATAGCACTGTGTCCGATTAAATTCCATAACTCTAATGGGACCTTCCCCCTTTATGTTAGGTTGGGGAATAATTTGGTAGCGTTTTTGCGGAAGACTTTAGTTTACACAAAAACAATAAATATATCAATAAGTGAATCAATTAAATATTCGTCGTTGCTGTTCACAACCTTTTCCCACCACTCGACCAATTTGCTGATGTCGTTCCGCCACAAATTGCCTGATCTAATGTCAAAGAAGTTGGTGAGCCAATTTTTAAGAACATCTTTGTTACCGAAGGTTTGTCAGGGTGCGGAAAAGATGGTAATCTGTCAGGTGCAAGGTCTGGAGAATTTGGCAGATGCTGAAGAACCTCCCATACGAGCCCTTAGAGTGCAGATTTGACGAATTGTGCCACATGGGGCGCGGGCGTTGTCATGAAGGAGTATGGCTTGAGCATGTCGATCAGGTATTTTCAGTCGAGTAGACTCATTCATTCGGGTTGGCTGGGCAGTGTCGAGCTCCTTGGTGACCATTCCATTTTTTTCGAGCATTTCCCAGTGCACCATGTCCTCCCAGTTCCACCAAACACATCTGATGATTTCCTTTGGATGAAGGTCCGGCTTGACTCTTCGCCTTGGCGTATCTCCTGGAGCCACCCACTCCTTTCTTTGATTCATAGTGTTGTTTGGGCACCATTTATCATCTCCCTTGACGATTTGGAACAAAAAGCGTTGTTTATGAACGCATGTTGCTTGATGGCGGGCGAGATGCTGAGAAGCAATTGAAGACGACTTTCCTTGTTTTTTTCGTAGAGCTCGTGAGGTACCCAGGCTCCCAATTTTTCGGTCAATGCCATTGAATGAAGTTGATTGAGAATCGTTTTAAGATCGCAGTTCATTTTTGCCACCGGCTCACGACTGGTTTGGCGACCGTTCCCTTTCAAAAGTGATTTGAGACGTTCTTCATCGAATTCAAAAAGCCCTCCGCTGCGAGACGTATCATCGACTTCAAGGTCGCCATTTTTGAACTTTTCAAACCATTTCCATGCTGTAGACTCGCATATGACATCTTCTCCATACACGTTACAAATGTCTTGGGCTACTTCGGCAACTTTTTGACCTCGATGAAAGGCAAAGAAGATCAGGTATCGAAAATTTAGATTTTTATCTCCTGGGTATTCCCTTTCTGAGCTTCGAAACTAATAAAAAATTAAGTACCTCAAAAATACAAAAAAATATAGTTTTGTGGAGCAGAAAGATTTCTATCGAATGAATACTTACCATTTGCCAAACAACAAATAAAACGTTGTAAAATAAAAGAAAATCTACAATATAAAAATGAATCGCAGAATGTGTTGGTAAGCGCATAACTCAACAATGCATGGACCAATCTTAACAATTCTTTTTTTAAATGTTCTTTGAAGTCCAAGGGTGGTTCTTACGGCGAGAAAAAATCGAATAGTTTCCGAGAAAACCCTAAAACAGCCCTCTTCTTTTTCCCATACAAATATTGCGCGTTCGTGTGTGTGCGTGCTCGCGTTGGAGGATCTAATGCGTTCACACAAAAGTGATAATATCATGAACCCGGCCAAATTCAAAGGTCAAAAAATGTAAGAGCTATAGATTTGATTACCCTCGCAATATTCTTTCTTTTGTTTTAGTTTCAGAACGAGTTAAGGAATCATTTCATTCACAAATAATAAGATAAAAATAGTTAAGTAAATTCTAATAATAATCAAACAGGCCTGAGCGAATCCAAACATATTTTAAGAATACCAAAAGCCAATACGGCCGCCGTAGCCGAATGGGTTGGTGCGTGATTACCGTTCGGAATTCACAGAGAGGTCGTTGGTTCGAATCTCGGTGAAAGCAAAATTAATAAAAACATTTTTTCTAATAGCGGTCGCCCCTCGGCAGGCAATGGCAAACCTCCGAGTGTATTTCTACCATGAAAAAGCTCCTCATAAAAATATCGGCTTGAAACTGTCCTCCATTTGTCCATTTGTGGAACAACATCAAGACGCACACCACCAATAGGAGGAGGAGCTCGGCCAAACACCTAATAGAAGTGTACTCGCCATTTTTTTTTTTTTTTTTTTTAATTATCTCTATGTTTTGTCATTGGAGCACCCACTTTATAAATATTTGTCACCTGTAGGTTCCCACTATCCTTTAGTCCATTTTTCAATCAGGTTTGAACCTTAAGTTCCTCTCTTAGTTTGAAGCCCTCTGGCAAACATCCCAGTCGGGGTTTTAGTGGGTCCCAAAAGGGTGGTCAAAGTGCGTGGAAACGAAGATACTTAGGTCACCCGAGCTAACCCTTTTCTTTAATTCTCCTGAACAAAACCGTCACGGTGTGTGAGGGTCAGCAGAGTAAAAACGTCTTAAGGTCGAAATATAAACTGCCACATTCAAAATCTATTTGACATAATGAGGTCTGTCGGGTTCGCTAGTATTATATAAAAACGCTATGAACTTATTTCCCAACGGAATATACAAATAGTCAACACCTGTGTCAATTGTACTGGAAGGGTTAAACTTTATAACATTCTTTTTTGCCTCCCCATTCTCTCAGAAACGGTGCACTGTGCGCACCCATCTCGCATCGTTATGCCAATATATAAATACAAGTACAAACATCCACACGCATGCGTTAATTATTCAAAGGCTTAAGTAAAGTGCCGCCACTGAACTCACCTGTAAACTTCTTTCGGCACATACGTACGTATGTTTGTATGTATTATATTTACTATACACTTCTTGCCACCCGCTTTCCCTTTTCTGCAACCACAAATTCTTTTTCCCCACATTTGGCTGACGGCATTCGGTAGCGGTAACTGCCATTGGGAGCCAAAGATTTAAAAACTCCGAATTTGTATGCAACCGATTGGCGCACCAATGTATGTATGTATGCGTGCATAGTTGTTGTAACTGTTGCTTTAATATTGCACTTAATATGTGCACACAAACATACTCACATTGCAGTTCATTTAATTTTTTGCTTTGGGTGACACTTTGTGCCGCTACTCCTGCGTATCGGCTCCTTTGCCACTGCGCGAACAGCAAAGCCACGTGCGGGAGGCATCAAGTCCACTCGAAGGGTCGCAGCTTCGAACTTTTCCTTTTGTATGTATCGCTAAACGTATGTGTGTATGTATGTGTGCACATGTTAACCTGATTACGTGTGCATGTGTATGGTACACGTGTTTTTAATATGTTGCACGAGTCGGTCCTTTTAAGCTGATTAAGAGTAGCTGTAGGAAAAAAAATTACCTGTTCATTGGCAACTGTTTAGTAATTTATTGTCTGCATCGGCTGTACGTCGAACTGACAATGAGTGCTCGCATATAAAGGAACGGGCACACAAAAAATATTTAAATGAAATTTATTTCAATGCACACTGATTGGTATCACTTTTGAGTGCCGTTTGGTGTTGCAAAGGAAAAAAACGTTTAAGTATAAACTCAATGAGCTTTTGTTGAGTGGTTACGAGCTTAATTCTGGTTTACAAATTGAAAGCAAAAAACAAAGAAAAAACATTCAAGTGCATTCACAGTAGAACTACAGTATTTGGATTTTTTAATTAAGTTTTTTGTTTTTGTTTTTGCAGTGCTCTCTAACAATTTATTCAAAGCTTTCTCAATTCGACCAATGACTTTGATGAACTACAGAAAATGCCAACGAAGGAGTGTAAGAGTGTGTAAATAAAGAAGAAGAACAAAGTGAACGTTAGATATGTATGGAAAGGGTCTTTCAAAAGACACGCCCAGATGTTGTTTTAAAATAAAACAAATTAAAATTTAGACTCTCTCAGGTTTCACTGTTTTTAGTCAAAATCCGATTCTAAACAATCATAAGTATGTGCGAAAAATGAGACGACTTACAGGGTACGGCACTCGAAGTGTAAGCAATTAAAAAGGCCACAAATTTAGTTTGGAAAACTACATTTATTCAAAATCAAAGTAAAAAATGTGTGAAAATAATACAAAATTAAGAATCAACTAACCTTTTCTCGATATGACCACCTTTTGTCTTGACTACGGCCTTGAGATGGTACAGAAACAAATCGCAAGCTGCCCGAATGTGACTTGCAAGTATTTTGGCCCGCTCACGGACAATGGCTTTTTTCAGCGACTCGAGACTGGTGAATCTTTTAGTTCGGACCTTCCTCTCCAAAATGGCCCAAAGAGAATAATCCAGTGGATTCTCGTCTGTGGAATTTGAGAGCCATTGTGTGAACGCTACAAAGTTCGGAACGTTGTTTTTTTAGCAATTCTTGGTTCACTCCAGCTTTGTGAGACGGTGCCGAGTCCTGTTGAAACGTCCATGGTCTTCCAACGAAATGTTTGTCTGCCCACGGCTTCAAAGCAACCTCCAGAATACATTCCCGATAAAATTTCGCATTAACCTTGATGCCAAGTTCGATGAAAACGATTGGAGAGCGCCCATCTGCGGTAACAGCAACCCACACCATTATTTGTGGCGGGTGCTGCCTCCTGCTGGCCAATCGATGACACAAATTCTCATATGAACGGTCGGTCAAATAAACCCTATCATTTTGGGAGTTTACGAATTGCTCAATTTGAACAATTTTCTTATCAGAAAACACAATGTTCGGAAATTGACCGCTTTCGGCCAAGCGAAGCAACTCCTGCGCTCTCTCAAGTTTGACTTGTTGCTGCTTTGGTGAGAGATCTTGCGTCTTTCGGATCTTGTAAGGCTTGACTTTGAGATCATTTTTCAGTCGCGGCGGATGCTACGATCAAATATTTTAAGTTCTTTCGCCACTTGATTGGCACCTCGTTGTTGTTGTGGTTTTAACAGTAATTGAATCCCCATCAGTGTAGGGTATATCACCGGTCATCTTCGTCTGGCTCATCTAAGGGTAGGCCCAGGAAACAAGCTTCTTTGACGGCTTGGGTCCAGAAGGAAAGGGGTGTTAGATTACTAGGTTGAGGGGGCATGTCGGGCATATGTTTGGTATGTCGGGGTCAATTTTGGATAAGTAGGAGTGTAACCTGCTAAAATTTCCTGAACGTACAATAGCTGTACCAGTTTTATACGTGTCTCACGGCGAAGCTGGAGCTCTTCATCTGCAATAGGTGGTGGTTGGTCTCCGATTACGGCATTCACAGGGCGGGAGCTTAAGAAGGTGGTGACGGTCTCCCGGTGAATGTCGTTTATTGACTGTCTAAATACTGTCTGGTCCAGTAGATTTCTGTCAGTTCTGTCCTGGATCTTGACGGTATAGTTTAAAAGGTGTTTCCTGACGCGCCTAGGAGGCGGCTCTGGCTCAAGCAGGTGTCTACAAGGGTGAAACCTGCGGTAGCATCCCAGCAGGAACTGCTTGCTGAGCAGTTTATTGTGCTCCATTACAGAGAGCATTTGTGCCTCGTTGTGAAGGTGTTGAATAGGGGACATCAGGAGGCAACCGGTCGCTGACCGAATGGCAGTATTTTGGCATGTCTGTAGCTTTATCCACTGCGTGTCACTAGTTCCAGGCGACCAGACAGGCGCAGTATAGTTTAGAACCGGCCGACCAATTGCCTTAAATGTCGATAGCAACATTTTTTTGTCTTTGCTCCAAGTGCTGCCGGCAAGCGACTTGAGGACTTTTTTTCTATTTTGGACCTTATAATTGGCAATTGCGGAGATTTCACACCTCGTCGGAGACTTCGCTTAAGTCGCTTCAGAAGTCGTAAGCATAGCCGAAAGGAGGATGTAGCCTGCCCGTCTGGAAGCTGCGATTTAATGTAATTTTATTGTTTTTTGTAAAGTGTCTTTGAGTATAAGTGCCTGGTCGACATTTCCTAGACGATTCAAAACTTTAGTAAAAACTGTAGGCGAAATAAGATATCTAGGCAAATTTTCCACTCTAAACCCACTTTAGTAACCATTCGAGGGTCGTTTGAAAAGGCCAAGCAAAAATAGACCTTTTGTCCCTTAGCGATACCAGATGGAGATCGACCTCTATGAATTCTGAAAGTAGTCATCATATAGGATGTCAACGCTTTTCGCTGGAAGATCCGCTTTATAGACGTCCTCCAGGAGGTCAAACAGTGGGGCTCCCAATTGCGACTACAACTGCTGAGGTGTGAGCTGGTGCGTTGTCGTGATGGAAAAAGAAAATCACTCGGCTTCTGTGACTCAAATGAATGCCAAACACAAAGAAATGAGCCGGTGTGTGTTTGCTGAACTTGGTGTTTGTTCTTCCAAGAGATACTACTGATTAAACATAGCCTCGATACGTGGCAGTGGTGGCAGCTCTCTGACTTTCCGCGTACTTTTGAATCGACTCTCGTAAATATTACATCGAAGTTACCACAAGATTAGCTACTGTAGTTTGAGTTGTGAAAGTTATTTGAATGGAATTTCATTCCATGTTTAATGACAGAATATAATAACAAAAAAAAAAATAAATATAGCAAACGAATTGAATTAAATTTCAAATGCTGGATTGAAATAGTTGAAATGAAAGAGTGTCAAGATTAAATTTACATACCTCACATCATTTTATAAGGGTTTTTTTTTACACGCATTGCACCCCGCTCTAAGGCGATGCATCAAATCTCTGACCGGTTTTGAATATTTTTCTTCTTCTTTTCTAACATTCATTATTTTTTTTTTTTTTATTTTACCAAAAATCATATAAATCCGATTTTAAAATTATATGCAAGAAGAAGGCAACGTTGATTTTCAACAAGACGGCGCTACGTGTCACACAAGCAACGAAGCCATTGATCTTTTACGGGAATAACACCTCTTATTGGAAAACCCTTTATAACCTTGTGTCTCCGAGCGCAGAAGCGAAATGATCATCGCAGCTTTTACTGCCTTGAAGCTGTCTGAGTAGGAATGAAAATATCCAATGAGTTGGTACATAGATCTCAGCCTCGAAAATGTTGCTGCAACCCTGGAGCTGGCGTCACTGTTGAAGGTCAAGCTCTAAGCAACGGTTCCTACCCTCGCAGCCATCTTAGATCTGCATAGAAGTTGCAAGTGCGGCAATTGACTGAAGTTCTTAATCTCTTTAGGCATTTTTTGTAAATAGTAAATTTGAAATTTAGAAAAGCAGCAGGTTTAACCTTTGTTTTGTCACTCAATGAAATTTTCCACTATTTGAAGAGGTTGATTTGACTTTAACTGCAGCCGTAAAATTTAATAAATACTTAGATTACCACAAATTAGCGTTCAAAACTCCCAGTCCCCGTTTCCGCAAGGCTTCATATCAGTTCAGTTCAATTAGCTCGTATCGCATTTGATGCAACATTTAGTAAAATAGTAGTAGTGCAACAAATTATGCAACATATGACCTGCGGGTTGCACACAGAATTTAATATTTTATTCCACCTGAAATCAACCAAATATGCATGCAACCGTTGCATGCCACAAAGCTGGTCATAGTATTTTATCATTTATATGCCACAACGGTTGTTAATTAAATTCGGAACTAAATTGTATTTGAATGCTACTAACACACACACACACAAACGCGCACTTATCATACACGCACATATGGCATGTATGTATTGGCGCTTATCGCAGCGCTTTGTGCAACATCGACAAATTTGTGTTAGCAATGCTTTTGTTTCTTGTTTTTGCTTTTTTCGAGTGGTGCTTGTTGTTGTTGTTGCAACATTTATGAATCGAAAATGAATGCGGGTATTTGCAGCGGTTGATTTGGCGAAATCAAAAAGCATAAAACAAATATTTATTGTGTGGCAAAGCAATCAAACAAAAGTATGTGCGCCATAAGGTGAGGGGTGCCACCGAATGCAACTACAAATGAGTGGGGGTGTGTGCGAGTGCGTAAATGAAGTGGAAAGCGTACGTTCGCATGTAAAAATGTGTGTGTGTGTGTGTATATATGATTATTTGCATTTTTGACATTTTGCACAGCGTCACAGCGACCAACATTTGCTGCAATCAGTTGCATGCAACAGTGCATAAACCGCAAAATGCAAATACTAATACGTTACAAGCGATATGAATTGCATTTGCGACAACAACAACAACAACAGCAACTAGGGCACTCAAGCTGGCAAATTCAATTGCGTTGTTTTTCTTTGGCCCGCATTTCGGCATAAACAACAAAATAAATGAATGTAAAGCAAAAAAGTTATCTTGCAACTCCACTTCGGCGGTTGCACTGCTGATTTAGTTGCTGGTTAGTGTTTATCATGTTTAATATTCTTTTCCTTCTTTTCATTCCCATGTTTTTGTTGCCTCATTTCAAATGAATTTTGTATTTCCGATACAGTATCCGTCCAACAAATTGGGTTCAGTGAAACTTTGCATTTGCTTTGAAATTATGTGTAGCCCTGAACCGCAAAAAATACCAAGACCACCCTGTCGAAGCAAGGCAAAGGCAAGAAGTAACTTCAAGGCCGTGAAACTTCGCCAGCAACAAGCACTTGGCTTGCCGTGAAATTTTCCTAGCAACATTGAATGTCAAATAAGAAGAAGCATAAAATGTATGAGCATCGCCCTAGAAGCAATTGGCAGATTTTGGTGAGAAAAGTGATTTTAAAGAACTCAAAACACAAAAATAAATAAAGGGTGTTCAATTCAGATGTATCGGATTTTAAATTGAAATGAAACAAAGAAAATTTTAACTGATTTGACAATTTCTAACTGATTGGCCAATCTTCACCATTTTTGTGTTGAACCGATTCATGACATTCGTTTCTTAAAGATAATCCAAATGTTCAAATGTTGACCGCAACTGCGCCGTAATTCGACCATTCGTTAACACCAAATTTGAATGACTCACTAGAGGACTTCGTTCGATCTCTCGTAAATAACTTTAGTAATGTTGGCTTCCAATGCCTCAATGGAAGCTGGTTTATCAGAATCCACAAAGCATTTAGACCCCACAAATAAAAGTCCAAATGTGTAATATCACACGATCTTCGTGGCCAGTCTACTGGTCCGAGAAGAGAGATAACTTGCGCACCGGAACGTCGACGCAGCAAGTCCATTGTTTCACGGGCTGTAAGACAAGTAGCGCCGTCTTTTTGGAACCTGGAGTAAAATATTGCGGAGATCACGAGCTTTAATTTCCGTTATCAAAAAGTCGTTTATTATGACCCGATAGCATTCCCACTTCACTGTTACATTGGTGCCAGCCTCGTCTTTGAAGATGGATCGATGATTCCTCTAGCCCAGAGGCTACACCAAACGGTTGTTTTGAATGGATGTTAGGTTGTGCTATTCTTGAATGGCTTCGGGTTGCTCATCAGCTCAAATACGGGAATTTGCTTATTAACGTAGCCATTAAACCAAAAATGGGTATCATCGGTGAACGCACCATAAGTTGGTCTGACGGAGCGTCGATTTTCGTAATACAATCCTACGATTTGTAAACGTTGTTGGGTTGTAAGTCTTTCCATGATGAAATGCCAACAAATACTGAAAAAAATATGTATTTAGTTGGACAGTAGTCACGCGCGAACTGTCAAACAATCCTATTAAAAAAAATACCTCCAATCTCCCTCACTTAAAATATAACAATAATTTTCCCTAAGTACCCACAATAATTTATTTTTTATTGCCAATAGAAGTTAGAGCTTTGAATGTTTTCTTTTCGTTCACAATTCACTGGACACATACTGCATATTTTAGCTCACCAAACATGTGAAAATTTCATTGAGTATTTAAAATTTTCAGCACATTTCGTTTGCGGCAAAATTAAAAATGTATATTTTCATTTTCATCTCAAAACAGTTGCCAACAGTGGTGTAGTAGTGAAAGTTGAGAGGGGAGGAGAGCAACATTTTTTTGCAACATTTAAGCAAGAATAAGTTTATAGAAAGCTAAGCATAAACATAAAATATTCAAACGCGCTCACTTTGACGGAGATGGGTTCGTATTGAAAACAAGAAAAAATTTACGGCCTTTTTCTATATTGGCATAATATTGAAATAATACAGTTTTTCGGCAATCAGATTATTTCTTGGACTGACATTTGAAAAATGTTTTTGCCAAAAATTTTCTACATTTTTTATGAAATGAAATTTTTCTTTCTTTTGTTTTTTTCTCAATAGCTAAGAGGATGCTTAGTAACTTTTGAAAGTTTCATTGTGGGTTGCTTATAGCTTTTCGAGTTCTCATCAAATACGCAAAGCGAACCAGTGAAAAATCTGTGCAAAGTACTGCTCTAGCGAAATCCATGGAGATCGGTCCAGACTACTTGTATTAGTATAAAACGGTGTTTTTCTTCTTTCGAAAAAAAAAATTGAAAAATTTTTAAAATTAAAAAAAACAAAAAAATAAATATAATGATAACGAAAAAAATATAAGTTAGTACATAAAAAATATAAGATAATAAATATGAAAGATAAAAAATTAAAATATGTATATAAAACAATTTTAAAATTAAAATATAATATAAATAAAATACTAAAAAAATTAAATAAATAATAAGGAATATACGAGAGAAAAAAACTTTAACAAATTTTTAAAAACAAAACAAATAAAAAATTAAACAAAAATATAAAAAAAATTTAAAAAATTTATAAAAAATAAAAAAAAGTTTAAAAAGTAAAAAATAAAGCAATTATAATAAATTTATAAGATAAAAAATAAAAAACGTGTTTATTAAAAACATTAATTTATTATGATAAATAAAATAAGTTATTTTTAATAAACAAAATAAATTATATTTAAATAAAGTCTTTAAGTTAGTTCGTTAAGTTTTTTAGTGAAGTAAATTTTAAAATTTCTTTTAATAAGAAAAATTTAATTTTTTAATTTTTGTTAGTTAAGTCAAATTTTAAATTTTTTTAATAAGTAATAAAAAATTAAAGAAAAAGTAAATATAAAGGTTAAAAACAAAAGTAAGTGTTTTTGTTCTTTCCAAAAAAATTCAAAGTTTTAAAAAATTATAAAAAAATAAATATAAAGGATAACAACAGGAAACAGTGTTTTTGTTTCTTCCAAAAAAGAAAAAATTGAAAATTTTAGCAAATTATAAAAAAATAATAAATATAAAAGATTAAAAAATAGTGCATAAGAATATATAAAAATAAAAAAAAACAATAATAAATATAAAAGATAAAAAAATTAAAAGATTAAAAAAAACTAGAAAATAAATTGAATAATATTATACAATAAAAAATATATATGATAGGAGATGTAAAAATACAAAAAAATTAAGAAATTGAAAAATAAAAAAAAATAAAAAAGGTTTAAAAACTAAGAAATAGAAAAATTCTAGTAAATGTAAAAGATAAAAAACAAATATATAAAAAAATAAAAAAGTGCAACAAATAAAAAATAATAAATATAAAATAAATAAATCGTTTTTCAGTAAGAGCGCTTCAACTTTTTTTTTAATAAAACACAAACGGTTTGACTTTTTAACTAATTTTTTTTTTATTATCGAGTTTGAACATATACATTTAAGTATGAAATTCGATTTATTTTGCCTGACCTCCGCGTGCACGTTTTACGAAGTCCAATCGTTGAACCCAATTTTCGACCACTCTTTTGCATAAATCGGCCGAAATTCCAGCAATTTCGCGTTCAATATTGGCTCTGAGCTCACAAATCGTCGCCGGCTTGTTACTGTAGACCAATGACTTCACATAACCCCAAAGAAAATAGTCTAGAGGCGTCAAATCACACGAGCGCGGCGGCCATTCGACCGGTCCATTTCTGGAAATAATGCGCTCATCGAACTTACTCTTCAACAAATCAATTGTAGCGTGTACTGTGTGGCTTGTGGCCCCATCCTGTTGAAACCACATGTCGTCTAAGTCCATACCATTCAATTGCGGCCAAAAATAGTCGCTATCATGTCGCGGTATCGATTTCCATTCACAGTAACGTGGCGATCGTTCTCGTCATCGAAAAAATATGGGCCAATTACGCCGCCGGCATGTAAACCGCACCAAACAGTGATTTTTTCGGGATGCAACGGTGCCTCATGAATCAGGTGTGGATTGCTTTCTGCCCAGTAACGCATATTTTGCTCGTTGACAAAGCCATTGAGCCAAAAGTGAGCTTCATCACTGAAGATGATTTTTTGGAAAAAATCTGGACCAAGTAGCAGCAACAGAACGATTACACTGCCCTGCAAATTTCAATTTTTCTGATGCGAATAAGATGTGACCTAGTGTTCCCGAAGGGAATTTTCGCGCTGAGCCCGAATCCGAGTTCAAAAATTTTCCATCACGTCAGGTTTTCGAGAAAAAGGGGGTTGAAACCCCTAAAAGTAGCGTATTTGGCCATTTTTCAAAAATTGTGGAGCAGAACCCTGACGTGCTACGATCTTCGTTATTGTCAGTAATTGAAGGTTGAACTTTGCTCTTTGAAATAAGCCCAAACCCAAATTGTTCGCATGCACCCTTAGAGTAGGGGGTGTACTTATGTCTACGGAGGTAGGGAAAAAAATGAACATAGGAAAATTTGAATTTGATTTTTTTTTATTTCTTTTTAAATGGAATGTTTGACTTCAGATTTGTAATCAGCGACACTAAATACCTTAGGAACACTGCACTTTTCATTATATCTTATCTTGGGTGTAGATAAGTTCCTATGTTCATTTTTTTCTCTACCCCCGTAGACATAAGTACACCCCCTACTCTAAGGGTGCATGCGAACAATTTGGGTTTGGGCTTATTTCAAAGAGCAAAGTTCAACCTTCAATTACTGACAATAACGAAGATCGTAGCACGTTAGGGTTCTGCTCCACAATTTTTGAAAAATGGCCAAATACGCTACTTTTAGGGGTTTCAACCCCCTCTTTCTCGAAAACCTGACGTGATGGAAAATTTTTGAACTCGGATTCGTGCTTAGCGCGAAAATTCCCTTCGGGATCTCTAGGTCCCATCTTATTCGCAAAACCGATGCAGGGCAGTGTTATTTTCATAAAAAATTTGCACGATTTGCAATCGTTGCTCAAGTGTGCAGCGTTCCATGATGAAATGTATACTAATGAAGTTTACAAATGACAAGCGAAAAATAAAAAATATTGCGTCGTTCGCCCTCCCTATCGGAAAAAAGTTGAAGCGCACCTATTGAAAAACGCCTTAAATGGTGTTTTTGTTCCTTCCAAAAATGCTTCTCATAAAAAATGAAAGAAATGAAAAATTTAAAAATTAAAAAGAAATTATAAAAATAAAATATAAAAGATAAATAAACGTAGAAATGTAAAAAAAGATTTAAAACCAAAAAATAATAAATAAAAAGTTGATTCTTCTTCAAACTTCAAAAATGTTAAAAATTGCCGAAAGTACCTCACTTCATAAAACTCAATATCCAACTGTTCAACATTGAAAACTTTTCCACACTATTACTTATTTTTTTTTTTTCAAAATTTGTGCAGTTTCCTCCTTAATAAAATTGAAATAAGCCAATTTTCAGTTGTATGATTTGGATAATTTAACATGGAATCGCTCAGCTGAGGTAGTTCGTCTTATCGATGCTAGCGAAAGGTTGTTTCAACATCGCGGCTTTCTCAGCTGCATCAGCCTTACAATAGTATACGTAAGCTTTCTGAATGAAGAAAAAAACGTAGCTGATTGACTCCATGAAACATTTGAAGTCTGCCCATTTATGGAATATTTGATTTTGCTTCGACAACATCTCCAATTGGTCATTTGATAGCTGGTCCAGTACTAGTCACTGTCAAAGTAGTGCAACTTTTTCCATGAAATACCAGCTCAGGAACGAGAATGTCTGCTGAATAGTTTGGCTTTTTACTGCAGGGTAAATGCCGAAATTTCTAGTAGCCATTTAGTTTCCACCTTTAGCTCGCACACTCGCTTTCTTATAAATAGTTTCTACTTCTCGACTCTCGAATTTTATTTTCAACTCGCGCGCTTACTTTTGCCTTACCTTTGCCTAGAAACCCTCTGATACTCAAATTCCCGCCACTGCTCCGACTTATCGTTGGTTGTTGCTGTTGTTGGTTTATGCAAAAATAATTCGTTCATATTTATGCGGCAGTTGTATTGCAGAGTTGCATGCCGAATGTGTGTAATTTTTTTCTGTGCGAACTCTCTAATTCATTTTATTTGAGATTCTGCGTTCGTGGCGCCTCCCTGCAAAAGCATTTGCATGAATTTTGTATTTTGTGGCAACAGTAACCGGCAATAATATTATGTTTGCATGTATGCGCCTGCATATGTATGAGTGCACATTAAGATAACTTTGGGACCTCTGCACCGACTGCAACATGCACACTAATACTAATGCACGCACGCACATGCAAGCGCTGGGAAACAATTAAAATTTATAAACAATTTGGCTAAAATAAAAGTAGAACTTAATTTCCATTTGGTTGTTTGGTCGGGCGGTCAGTTAGTTGATGTCATTTGCAGTAGTTTGCAGCATTGGTTGTTGCTGTTACTTTTTACGCCGCATGCATGCATTTGTAATGTGTTTGTATGTGTGCATGTGTGTGTGTATGAATAAAGTTATTTGTAGTTTTCGCTTGGCGGTGAATTAAAGTTTAATTATGCAAAGCTGATTTGATTTAATTGCAAATGAATATTAATTTTTTAAATGCCAAAAATTTAGTGAATAGATAAATTATTTTAATTGTAAAGGTTTAACTATTCAGACGTGCGTAATGGTGGCGATAGATTATTTTGGCAATGGCGCGTGATAAAAATTCAAAACTATTTTGCATATTGTGCTGAAACAACTGGAACATTTAAATATTACGCCATTTAGAAATTATTACGTGTTTTTACCAAACTGCTGGTGGGAAAGGCGCTCGTAATTGTTTGAGCATAAGCTTTGAATTCGGCTTAAAATTCCATGTTGGGTGTGAAAGACAATTTTGCTTTATTTATTTAATTGCATGAAATATAATTTAGCTCATTATTTTAACCGGGCAGTTTTATGTAAGTCGCGGGACAGCTATTGGTTTTATTTAAATACTAGCACACCCGGCCCGCTTCGCTGGGCACACTAAAATAGAATAGATATGGTTTAGAACAGAAAAGATATGGTTTTCATATTATTTATTTCTTTATTCTTTTTTCAAGCGCTTTGGCATAAACAATATTTTTTGTTTTTCTATTTGTTTTTGAGTAAATATAAAATATAAATTGAAAATCAGGAAAAAAGAAGATTGTTTTTGAATTTCAAATCAACGCAAATGAATAACTAAGAAACAATCGTCTTTTTTCCTGATCATCCATGAATTTTTCGTTTCAATTTATATATTTCCATTTATATTTTTCAAAAAAAAAATAAACGAAAAAAATTTTTTTTTTTCCACGAACACATAATTTCATTTGAACATTCGAATTTCACATTAAATTCTCAAATTTCGTAAGAAATTTTTCACTGTTCCAAAATCCAATTAAAAAAAATTCACAAAGAATTGTTACACTTTGCACTTACGTCTTCTCTTTATGGCATCCAAATCAAAAAGAAATATTGACAAATTGTAACTCACACTGTCAATTTGACAGTTCAGTTCCGCCCCAAGCGTTAAAAAAGTAAACGACATTATGGCTGGTTCAAAAGAACGCTGTACCCGTTGCCAGTGTTCCGAATTACAACCAAACTTTACGAAACCCATTTTCAATACTTACTTAACAATGTGTGTCACTTTGGTTTAATTCGGTGCAAAGGCACAGCGGGTTCACGTTTTGGCATATATTTCGAGACCCTAGTCATCAATAGGTATGAAAATTACCCCGTATTAAAGCACTTATCAACAGCTTTCATTTGATACCCATATTGTACATACACAACCAAAGGTTACCCGGGTCCACGTTTTGACCTATATCTCGAGACCCCAGTCATGGAGCGGCATGAAAAATACTCTGTACTAAAGCATTCATCAACAGCTTCAACTTGATATCCATATTGTACAAACACACTCTAGGGTCCACGTTTTGGTCTCTATCTCGAGACTCTAGTCACGGAGCGGCATGAAAAATACTCTGAACTAAAGCATTAACTAACAGCTTTCATTTGATACCCATATTGTACATACACATCCGAAAGTTACCCGGGTCCACATTTTGACCTGTATCTCGAGACCCTATGTACCAATTGGTATCCAAACTATACGGAAACCATCTTCAATACCTACTTAACAATGTGTGTAAGTTTGGTTTAATTCGGTTCGAAGGCACGGCGGGTCCACGTTGTGGCATATATTTCGAGACCCCAGTCATCAATAGGTATCAAAATTACCCCATATTAAAGCACTTATACACAGCTTTCATTTGATAACCATATTGTACATACACAACCAAAGGTTACCCGGGTCCACGTTTTGACCTATATCTCGAGACCCCAGTCACGGAGCGGCATGAAAAATACTCTGTACTAAAGCATTCATCAACAGCTTCAATTTGATATCCATATTGTACAAACACATTCTAGGGTCCACGTTTTGGTATCTATCTCGAGACCCTAGTCACGGAGCGGCATGAAAAATACTCTGAACTAAAGCATTCACCAACAGCTTCCTTTTGATACCCATATTGTACATACACATCCGAAGGTTACCTGGGTCCACGTTTTGACCTACATATATCTCAAACCCTATCCACCAATAGGTACCCTATGTTACTTCTATCACCTCCAAAAACATGTGTACAAAGTTTCGTAATAATCGGTTAAGTAGTTTTGGCGTGAAAGCGTAACAAACAAACTTACATTCACATTTATAATATTAGTAGGGATATAAGAAAAAAAAAACAGAAAAAAAATATTTATTACAAACGCTGAAACTCACTCATTTTAAAATACATGAAAGGAAAATTTAACTAAATACATTTATCTGAAATACGCCAAAACACTCATATATTTAAATAAAAAAAAAAAACAAAAACTGCGTACACATAACAGAAGTGAAACCTTCAAGGCAGACAAAGAAAGAGGGAGAGCCCCGAGAGAGAATGAGAGAGAGAGAGAAAGAATATATATCTAAATAAATTCACAACATTGGCAGAGAATACAAATAGACAAAATTTACAAAAAACGGAGAAGGGTCGACCGGTGTAGGTAAACGGCGGACACAAACCGTGGCAACAACGCGCACTACTCCGAGCGCTTATCACCCACACAAACGCAGCGATTCCAGGACCGCAGCAACGGCTGAAATTACCGCAAGGCAATACCAATAAATCCGACGCCGGAATGAATAGCACTTCATAGTACGCACAAGCACTAGTCAGGAAACGGGAATAAGCGCCAAAAAGCAGGCACAAAAAAAATAACGCCAAAAAATTTTACCAAAAAGCGCCCCAAACAGTAGGCACCAAGGAAATATAACTCCAAAAAATAGGCACCAAAAATATATTTCCTACAAGTTTGGACCAACAAACAAGCGCCAAAAAGTAGGCAACCACAAGGAAAAACTCAGCCTAAAGTGTGCTAGATATACAGGGTATAGCGTTTGCTTTTTAAACCACCTATTTTTTTGAGAATGGTAACACAAATGACATGTCAAATGTATTCGTAATCTACTTAAAGGTTTGACATTTACGAAATGGGACGCTATACGCTTGAACAAAATTGGGAAATATTGAAAACCTTTTTCCAAAGTGGTGAGTTTTCTTCTTCTTTTCTGATGAAGCTCATTTTCACATCGGTGGCTACGTCAATAAGCAAAATTGTTGGATTTGGGGCCCAGAAAATCCTCACGTTACTGTAGAGAAGCAAGTGCATCCACAACGAGTCACTGTTTGGTGCGGTTTTTGGTCTGGCGGCATCATCGGGCCATTTTTTTCGAAAATGAACGAGGAGCCGCGGTTACAGTAAATGGCGAGCGTTACAGTGACATGCTCAACGAGTTGTTTCCAAAAATTGGAGAGGATGACATGGACCACATTTGGTTTCAACAGGACGGTGAAACTTGTCACACTGCCTAAGTTACACTCGAACGTTTGGCTACCGTTTTTGAAAACCGAATACTCAGCCGAAATTCCGATATCAATTGGCCGCCTCGGAGCTGTGTTTTAAGCCCGTGGGACTATTTTTTGTGGGGAGCCGTTAAGAACAAATGCTATGCGAACCATCCAGAGACGATTGATGCTTTAAAACTCGAAATCGAAGTTGCCATTCATGAAATTGGAGCCCAAACAATCGAAAGTGTGCTTAAAAATTGGGTTGATCGAATGGCCTACTGTAAAGCCAGTCGTGGCAGTCATTTGAACGATATTATTTTTCATTCATAAATGACAATGTTCAATCTTCAAAATAAAATAAAAAGTTTGAAAAAGTATTGACTAGTTTGTTTTTATAGCCGATTCAAAAAGCAAATTTTACATGGCCCACCCTATATATAAGGTACAGCTTTCTTTCTCTTTTCCCCTCCGCTTTTCTCTCTCGCGGAACGAAAATGCCCAAAACGTTGCATGGCCTTGAAATTGTATTCTCCATTCTCGCTCGTCCATCGACGCCTAAGAAGTTTCTCTTGAAAAAAATTAAATAAATAAATAGCCCCAATATGAATACAATAGTAGACAAAGAAGCGTTTCTTGTTATATAAACTTTTCTATTATATTTCCCCAGTTGCAATTATTTTTCACCACAAAAAAAAATTCACAAAAAAATGCTAAAAACAACATTTTTTGATTTCCCTTTACTGCTTATCCAAATTTAATCGGATTCATCAACACATCTCGAATTACTGTGCAGCCTTCACAAGACAAGCCCCCCTTTGCTTGCATATGTGTTGGTGCGTACTCACACATGAACATATAAGTAAGTTTATTCGGTCTTTCGTTGCGTTGCTTAAGTTTTGGCATCTCGTAAACGGAGCAGTTAACTTAATTTTGTCACATTTGCCAGCACATTAAATTAAACTACCCAGTATTTCGCTTTTGCTATTTGGTTTTTTCTTAGCAGCAACTGCCAACGAGTTTAATGTCAACACGCGCAATTTGTAGTGGTTGCGGTGACTGTGGCTGATTTTCGCGCATGTTGTAGTTTCTTCGTATAAAACGAAGAAAATTAGGAAAACACATTAGCATACACAAACAGTTCTTTAAATATAAATACATATCTAAAAGGACTTAAGGACTACATATCGAAAGTGTTAAGAAAATTCGTTTAAGGAAAGCTCATCTGTGCATGGTCCAATGAGGTTAAACTGCTTGGAAATAAATAGCGTATTCATTCATAGGTGCATTGTGTAGTTGCCCTTATGTAGTAAAAATCATTATCCTCTGTATTCATCAGCTACTCATTTCATACCCTTGATAAGAACTGATTAAGAATGATTACTTATGGTGCGGCTACAACTATTTGTCACTAAAAATGTAATCTCAGTGGCTTGAAGCTAAGGCATCTGTGGTAATTATAGCTAGCAGAAAGTTAGCTAAAGTGAGAAGCTACTAATGATTGTGCTGAGAGGCTTTAGTTAAATAAAAACGCTGACTTCTACAGGTTGGAGATCGTCTAGTTGTGTATAATAAACCAGCAGTGTAAGTTTTTCATAAAATATTTTGACAATAGTGAACTCTAAGCCAATGAAGTTTCTCTAAAGTTCATTCCTTTTGAATATTTAAGCGGCGAAGGGATATCGACAGTTAGTTGGAGAGAGTTAGCCCACTAACTAGGTACTCCTTTACCTCAAACTTTAAACTCAATTATCTCGAATTGACTTTTTTAAAAACTACTCCTGTTGTAACTCAAAAAGTTATCGACCGATTTGTTTGAAGTTTGGTGAGGGCTTTCTGTACATTACTATCGGAAGGATAAACCTAAAATTGTAGATATTTCGCGATGATAAATTACTTTTTGGGGGTTAAAAATGTCAATAAAGTAGCCTTAAATTCTGATATTTTTTTTCAAAGGCTTATTTGATAATTAATTTTATACTTGTTTCTTAATTTTATAGGTTCAGAGTAAGAAATAGAGCAGTTTGAGGCTTATCGCCGTAGGCAGCCGGCAAGAAATGATTCCAAGCCGCCATTTTGGGGGGGAAAAATTTTAAAAAATATTTTTTGTACTCTCGAAAGGTTAAATAAAGTTGTGTTAAAGCTTCAAAATAATGAAATTATTTTATCACCTTTAAAAATATGTCTAAAAAATGACTTATTTTGAAGCTTCTACATTGACTTCCCCCTTAACGGGTACATTTTCATTTCATATTTGCTATTCTTTTATGAAAATATAGTTGATTCTCCTATACAAATTATATTGGGGCACTGCGTAATAGGCAGACATGCTCAGGGGATGGGGGTACAGTAACATAACTTCTGTGCCGCTGTCCTGTTCTATCCAGTCGTAGACTTACTAGACGTAGGCTTAGAACATTTTATTAAGATCTCAGTACTGTGGAAATCAGGGATCTTCTAGAATTTTTGAAAAGTTCACACTGGTTTTAGAAGAGATAATGACAAGTTCCCCACGTGGCATCACTATGCGTTATGAGCCTGAGTATATCTCATACAACCGCTACAACCTAATCTAACCTTACCATCAGTGTATATACCACTCGTTTATTCGCAATTTTAAAGATAGATTTCTAAAACCTAAAGCTATTCTGGTTTGAAACCCTTTTTCTCTATAATACCTCGAGTCTTACTGAAAGATGTGTGGACTGTCAACGCGCTCACTATCAATTCAAGGTTTTACTATGTACTATCTCTAGAACCTCAATATATGTAGCAGAATTCTCTTGTAATCCTTGGGTAAAGAAATGTTGCAGTATGACATGTTCTTTGTCGCTCACAATACCTAAATGTTATCTGGTTGGAAACTTTGTGTGCATGACAACAGGAGCCTCTGTGGTATTAGAACATAGCCATCTGTCACCCTGTCCATTTCTGCGGTTGGTTTTTTGGTCTTGGTAAACATTTGTTTTGTCAAGCATAAACTGCCTTCTGCGCATAAGCGCCGATAACTGCATGTCTCTTCAGTTCTTGAGTTAAGTTGTAGTTGTTCATGACTTATCTGAAAAAGAGCAAAAAAAATGTATGGTTATGGGAACTTATGGACACATACTTGCATGTCCTCAACTAGCGTATGTGCCCTGTATAATCATACTTATATATAAGTCTTTTTGATTAATACAAGTTTTCAAGATATCTGATTGGGCGTCGAAATTATCTCAAATCCCACATTGTTTGAAAAGATTTATCTAAGTCTATCATCTCATTGTTAGAACACTCGATTTATTAGTGACTTATATCCATTCCCCAAGGAAGTAGATCTGAGTCTGTTGAAGTTATGAAGGAGAAACCAGCTATCTCATTCAGAAGGAACAGACATGATAAGTAAGAGATGGAAATATTTGTCCGCTTGTGACTAGATCTTAAAAAAATTTTAAAATATGTTACGGAAAGGTTGTCCGCTGAAGAAAAAACAATTTTTAAAATTCTTAAGGATTTGTGGTCTATACTGAAAAAAAATAAAAAAATTTCGCTTATGGGAGGTGTCAGTCAGAAGAGAGTACACTGTATATTAATAAACAGTTCTGTGCAAACTTTTAGGACTACAGTTTTAAAATTTGTGAGATTTATGAAAAAAATTAGTATGCAAATTTGCTGGACACAAATGTCAAAAAAAAAAAATAGTAATAAAAAACCTGTATTAAAAATTGTCTTATGGATTGTGATGCATTACGGTTTAAGTGGCCTTATTTTGCAAAACTTATGTGAGGTTGTTTCGAAATGAGACCTCAGTGTATCTAGAGGAAATTTTCAATTACTGTTACCTTGATACCTGGAACCAAACTGGCAAAACAGGAAACACGGGTTAGAATTTTAAAGGTCCTTTTCAATTGAAGTCAACTATGTATAAACATTTTTGCAAAAATAAGTTAAAAATCCATGTACAGTGTAGCCATTAAATCAAGATAAATGTGCTACAGTATCAGTTTCGCATTGCTAGAGGCTTATAGAGCTCAGAACTTCCTTTGCTAATTTAGTAGTTGGTATACCAGTTTGGTAGCCTGTTTAAGCCCGGTTCGTACTTTGGATCACTAATTTTGCTTTACAAACAAGATTTTAGCGAGTGAGTGGCAATAACCTGTGCCTCCAAATGTCAAGGTTGCAATTACGTTACCAAATGCTTCTATCTGTTTTCCAACTGAGATTTATATTGGGTGTTTCTTTAAGCGCTTGAGAACTTAAAACATTCATGGAAAACGGAAATTTTGTTCAAATGTTATTATAATCTGGTGGATAATTTCATGGGATTTCTCGGCATATATCCGCCGCGGCTACGAGTTGCATGGCCCTTTCGATCAGTCCACTTTTTTACTACATTTAACAATAAATCTGTTTGTATGGCATCAATGATGGTTTGGGTATTGCATTAAATCGATTGTTAAGCGCGCTGTTCGCCAAGTTGCGCTCCAAAGCCATTGGCCCTGATGGATTTTACATGCTAATGGGGCCTAAGTTTATTGGGTGTAAGATATCTCACAAGGGTGTTCAACTTGTCCATGCACACTTTAATAATTTGTGACAAGTGGAAACTAGGCAGAGTGGTCCCACTACTGAAACCTGGTAAACTCGCCAACTAAGCGAAGCATTATTGCCCGATAATTCTCTTTCCCCAGTAGGGAAAACTCTTGAGGCCCTCTTACTTCCACTCTGTAGGAAGCATGTGACTTTCTGCTGAGTGCACAGCACCACCACAGTACTTACCATCATAAATACCCAAATAAACTGTTGGATCAACAAAAAAGGTTTTCGAGAAAGTCAGCCACTCCAGCTACTAGATGATGTTATAAGATCGAGCCTCCCGCCGGGACTGAAGAGGTGGTTCGCGAAGTGTTTGAGTGGCCGGCATTCGTTAGTCATTTTTGAGGTGGAATCTCACAACAGAGGAGGATAAAGCAAAGTGTTTCCCGGAGTGGTTTCCTTTCATCCTTGCTTTTCAGCTTTTACATATCGAAGCTCATCCAAACAGCAGAGGGTGTCTCACTGATCTCCTATGTTGGCGATTATTCGAAGCCTTTTTCGGGCGTTGAACGGTTCATGATGACTTACCAAACCTTACTGAACAAGAATGTCAACAGAGTTTGCCATGCTCAGCTGTCAAATCATAGTTATCTATATCGATAGTTCTCACGAGGCTAAAAAAACACCCCATATATATATATGCAAGTACTACTCTTTATACTTTTATATACACATATATATGTATCTATGTATGTTCTCATGCACAGACGCCGGCAAGGCCGGAATGCATCAAGCGCCTGTACACAGCTGCATTGGCGTACGAAAGCGATTAAATGCAAATCAATAAAGAAATTTACATTTTATTTTATTGTCATCAAAAAGCGATCAGTAGGAGGAGGAGAAGTAGAAAAAAAGCAGTAGAAAAAGAAATGCGAGTAAAAATAGTGAAGAATGAGGCTTTAGTTATTGTATTCTTGGGATGTCTCTGCACTGCTGCTGCTGCTGCTGCTGCTGCTACTGCAATGCGATTTATGCCGCCTGTAAAGGCATCCGTTGCGAGAGCACTTGGGTGGTATGTAAGAGTTCAATAAAGTAGATGGTGCGGGGCTTTAATGTCATGCTTCGTACATGAATGCAATGCTTTTTGTTGTTGCTGCTGTTGTGTTGTCTGCGTGAGTTGATAATGGAAAATATTTTATATGAAAATTTTATGGCCGCAGTATTTATTTATTTTACCATATAACGGAGTTTATTATGATTTCGATGTGATGCGGTGATGCGACAATGTCGTAAGCACCCAAAAGTATGCTTGTTATTTTTACATGTATGCGTTAGGGATATTCGTGCCAGTTTTAATGAATATAAAATATGAAATTAAGGCAGCACTTTAAGGCGTATCAGCAAACGTAGTAAACAAAACTGCGAAGGCAGAATATCGAGTGCGTTTCCAAGCACAATTTTTCCTAGTTAGCTGCCCACTTGCTAGCGCGACGCATACTAAAACTGGTCTTTTGTTTGCTCTTGAAGTCAGTTAAATTTTATGCGTACGGAACATAATTTCATAAATTTTATGTTGCATTTCAAATAAAACAAAACAAGCGGAAAACAAAAACAAACAAAGAGCGCACATATGCTAAGGCACACAATTTTCAAAAAGCAAAATTGAGTTTACAAAGCCAAAGCAACTTCGTGGTGTGCGCCTTAAGTCAGTGTCGGAATGTCGTTAAAAGTGAATTTATGCACTTAGAAATGGAATTGCCTTTTGACTATATTAGCAACTCATACATGTGGGCATGTATGTTAGTGTGTGTGTGTGTGTGTGTGTGCTGCTCTAAAGGCATAAAAGTGAAATTACAAAATTGAATTGCCTACAAGCTGCCCTCGACCATGACAACAACAAATGTTGCTTCCTTAAACCACTGGGATCTTCTCGCTCCACTCTCACTTTTTATGTTTGTCTGCCTGTAAACAGTCCTCTATCCCGCTTTTATGACAATGCCACTCATACGACCCGATGCGACCGCAGTAAGCGTAACATTTTTCATTTTCAGCTATTCAGCTTTATGCGTTGGAATTAGCAAGGCTTAGGAGCATAGCCAGGAAATTCTATACATGTACAAATACACACACAATCACATGCGCGCGTAAACGCATAAATGTATAACTAATACCTACATAAATATGTATGTATTTGTTTGGCCTTACTGGTTCACCCGAAAGTCGGGGCGTGACATGATGTTGCAAGTGTCATCAGCGCTGTCAAAACAAAAAGCTCGCGCGCTGGCGGTACGAAACAATATTATATGCAAATTTTCATATTTTTAATGCATTTATGCTAATCTCATGCAGTGCGTATGGCATTGGTGTTGATGTGGCGGTTGTTAGGCATGTTTTGTTGTTGAGTTTGTGCGTGTACACATATGGTATGCGCCTTCTAACTTGTACATATTTTTGTGTATGCGTTCGGAAACGAGAATTTGATGATGATGAAAGGGTGTTTAAGTCCTTGGTGGCACAGGCATGACAGTGTGCGTTAATTTATACTCGAATGTGCTAAGGTTAAGGCGCACAGTGCGGCCAGTAAGAAAAATTGTACGCATCACACATTTCTAGGTAGCAACTTTTCTGCTCTGTTGCGTTTGAAATACTTTTTTCAAAATTTTATTAGATGTGAGGTATTTTCTTCCATATGAAATAAATGTTAAACCTACCTTTATGGAAAAATGCACAAGACCGCCAGCCAAAAAAAAAGGAAAAGGGCAGAGCCATTTCAAATTCGTATTTGGTAATACAGACAGAGACAGAGACAGAGACAGAGACAGAGGCAGAGACAGAGACAGAGATAGAGATAGAGATAGAGATAGAGATAGAGATAGAGATAGAGATAGAGACAGAGACAGAGACAGAGACAGAGACAGAGACAGAGACAGAGACAGAGACAGAGACAGAGACAGAGACAGAGACAGAGACAGAGACAGAGACAGAGACAGAGACAGAGACAGAGACAGAGACAGAGACAGAGACAGAGACAGAGACAGAGACAGAGACAGAGACAGAGACAGAGACAGAGACAGAGACAGAGACAGAGACAGAGACAGAGACAGAGACCAGAGACCAGTGACCAGAGACCAGAAACATAGGAGGAGATAACTGTTCTGTGAGAATTTTGCAAATTCTTGAGTAAATCTGAAAATATTCTCCAGTTTTATAGAACGAATATTATTCATCCTAATGACATCGGAACCCAAAACTCGTAACATTGCTCTAGCAAATGTACGACACACGCAGAGAAAATGCTCAGTGCTATCTGCCTACTCTAAGCAAGACCAACAAATCGGGTCATCAATAACTCCAATGGCTGTCTCAAATGGATGACGTCTTTTCTATAAAGTTTTAGAAAAAAGTGCGAGAGTTTTCTGTTCGGACTTGTCATAAAACGCTTTGCAGTTCTGCAGCGTTCTAGACCGGACCATCGCTTATTATGTAGATTGCCTACATAATCGCAACTGATTCCGATTATTGGCTCTGGCCCTTGTGGGGGCACCGCTGATCCACGGTTGGTCAATTCATCGGCAATTTCGTTTCCTTGAACACCGGAGTGTCCTGGAACCCATATAAGTACAAGCCTGTTTTGTCTTGCGACAGAATTAAGCTTCTTCTTACATTCTTGAACAATATTTGAGGTTTGCCTTGCGTTCTCCAGGGCCTTCACTGAAGCCTGACTGTCACTAAAGACTCCAACCTGCTTCCGTTTGGAAAACAGTTGCCTTTCCTTCCATAGCGTAATGATACTTGTTACTACCGTTTAAGTACCATCCGGCCCCAGAACCTTTTTCATTCTTGGACCCATCGGTAAAGAAAATATCCGTTAAACTCCTTTCAATGCACTCTGGGTTACTCCAAATGAAACTATAGGCAAAAGGTCGTCCTTAGGTGCCAAAAACAGTGAATACTACTCAGACAACAAAACGGCACTTTAGTGCTAGTGCTTAGTGCTCCATTTCACTCTGGATTACGCGTGTGCAATGACTTCATATTTCCTTCCAAATGAAACTAAATCGTCCTTACCTGCCAAAACCAGTGGATACTGCGTAAATAGCATCTTGAAAATTTCGCTGTGTTCCAAAGTTCCGTCCTCGCACTGGATATCATATTTATGGAGCCTACACATCGCCTTTATTGTTTCCTACTTTATCTTAAGATCGAAGGGGAGTAAATCAAGCATTGCCTTTTTTGACTCTTTTAGGATGAAATGAAATACAAACATTTTTTGTTTAATTTTGTAAATCTTAAATGAAAACTTTGGTTAAAAACAATTGTTTTTTTTAAATTTAGGATAAAATAAACCAAATTTTTTCTAATTTTTTAAGTTTAACCTTTGAAACAACATTTTTGGTAATTAATTTGACATTTTTGTTTGAAAACTTTTTAGCAACAAATTTTTTTTTTGTTTGATTTTTTAGGCTAAAATAACATTTAAAAATTTTTTTTATTTTTAATTTGGTAAATTTAACCTTTTACACAACTTTTTTTGTAATTAATTTAATATTTTTTGTTCAAAATTTTTTGGAAACATTTTTTTTAATTTTTTATAATAAAATAGAATTAATTTTTTTTTACACTTTCTAAATTTTTATTAAAATTTTATTTTTCTTCTTTTTAGGATGAAATAAACTTAAGCAATTTTTTTTAATTTCTAAGTTTAACCATTTCAAAAAATTTAGGAGAATAATTTTTAATTTTTAATGAAAATGTTTGTTGAAAAACAATTGTTTTTTTTTAAATTTAGGATAAAATAAACTTTAATATTTTTTGTTTTTATTTTCCAAATTTAACCTTTTAAACAAGAATGGTTTTGCTATTAGTTTGATACGTTTTGTTTAAAATTTTTAGCAACCAATTTTTTCTTAATTTTTTTAGGTTAAAAGAAAATTAAAAAGCACTTTTTTTATTTTCCATTTGGTAAATTTAACCTTTTCCATAAAACTTTTGTAATTAATTTGATATTTTTTGTTTAAGATTTTATTTTATTTATATTTATTTATATTTTTTTGTTTAGAATAAAATAAAATAAAATTTTTTTTTTCGAAAACTTTCTAAATTTTTAATGAATTTTTTTTTTAAACAACTGTTTCTTGTTTTAGGACAAAACAAACTCAAGCAATTTTTTTTTAACTTTCTAAATTTAACCATTTAAACAAACATTTTTGTAATTAATTTGATTTTGTTTTTTTTCATTTTAGAAACATTTTATTTGTTTCATTTTTTAAGACAATACAACATTTTTATAAAAATATATTTAATGTTCTAAGTATTTAATGAAAATTTTTGGTTAAAAACAATGTTTTCTTTTTTTAATTTAGAATAAAATAAACTTTAACTTCTTTTGTTTTTATTTTCTAAGTTTAATTTTTTAAACAAGAATGTTTTTATTATTAGTTCGATAGTTTTTGTTCAAAATTTTTAGCCAGCATTTTTTTTTTAATTTTTTAGAATAAAATAAAATTAAAAACTTTCTAAATTTTAATGAATTATTTTCCTTTTCTTGAAGAAAATAAACTTAAGCATATTTTTTTAACTTTCTTATGACAAAAAATTATGTATTTAATGTATATCAATTTTTTTTAATTTTGGGAATCATTTTATTTGTTTCATTTCTTAGAAGAATAATTTTAAATTTTTAATGAAAATGTTTCCTTAATTTTTTTGTGTTTTCGAAATTTAACCTCTTAAAAATTTTATTTTTTTGTAATTACTTTGATATTTTGTGTTCAAAATTTTTAACAAACATTTTTTTCTTTTTTGTCATTTTTGGAAAACAGCGATCAGATTTGTATATGTTTTTCTATTCTCAGTACTCCCTGAGAGTTTCATAGCGGGATTCTTATAAGCTTTTCGACTTATTTCCAAATACCCACAGCGAAAGAGTAGTCAAAAATGACAAAAAAAGATATTGACAAGACAGAAATAACTTTTTTTGTTTTGAGTACCTATAAAAAAATTAGTTAAAATATTAAAATAAAACGAATGTTTTAGTTTCAGAAAATATACTAAACTTTGAACATTGAACAAAGCTCAATTTTATTAATTTTTGTTCAAATTAGTTCATAATAAATTTAGTTCTGAAATATATTTCTTCCAATAGAATATCCCAGATGATAAAAGAGTTTAAATTTGAAAGACCTGCATGAATAAATGTTTACAAATCAAAATAATGAGATCGTAGACAAGTTTTTTGGCTAAGGGGAACTTGAGTGAATCAGTCAAATTTTAAGACTTAGGCATTTTAGGCATAAGCCCTTCTATCATATGGGATAATTTTTTGCAAAAATTAAAACTAATTTTATTTTTAATAGACTTTAATATACTAGTGGTTATATTAATATTTTTCTGAAATATTTTTGCAGAAGTCTTGAAACATAATACGTTTTAAAATTCCAATAAAAAACTAGTGCTGATTTTTTTGTATGGAGAGTGTTGCACCCTGATGTATTTTTTTATTTATTGTGACATTCTTTTTAAAGAATACTCATGCCGCCTTTAGGCCGCTTTTTGGGTAGTCATCTTTTTTTACTAACTTTCAGCTTTCATCTCCTCAAATGACACCGTTTTTCATTTTATGCGCCTACTACTGCCTTACATTCATACATTTCCCCATTTCTACGAGTGCACATACACAGACCCTGAGCTGCTTCTCTTCAACACCTTTAACATAACCATAACCGTTCATCGTCATTATCGTCATCATCATCGTCATCGTCAGCATTCATATCATCATGGGGTACCCAACATTACATTAATTTTAGTCCTTCTGTCATCTGTCGTCGTGCTGCACTTCAGGTAATTACCAGCTACTACACGTCCAGCTTCGTCAGTGCCAGTGCCAGTTGCAGTGCCAGCCTTTGACGACATCAACAACAACTACAACAATAACAAAAAATAATAATAATAGCTATAGCTACACCCATATCATCGGCGTTGGCCTGAACAAAGATGCTTCAGAAAATTATGCATAAATTTCTACGAATGCTTTTGCTGAAATTGACATGAAGTTCAAATTGCTTTAGTGTTGCCAGATCGAAAGCATTGGCAGCATATTTTGTTTGTTTGCATTGCGTTGATATTATTCACAAGCACACAAACACACATACATACACACTTTAGTCGGTATATTCACCTTCATATGTATGCAAATGTGGACAAGCATTTCACCGCCTCACCACCGCCTTGATGAGGAAAGATGGAGGCAACTGCCACCCTAGTGATGCCATCATCATAAAAATAATTACCTGCCTCTTCTCCCACCATCAACACACCCTGCACACCCAGTGGCCTGCGTGTGCGAGCACAATGCACCCTTATGCTATGGCACGACATGCCAGCACCGGCCGGTTGTCGCAAATTTCAATTTTGAAATTTTTGGCAAAATTAGACATAAGACTCAATTGAATTGGCCTCTTCTGATAATGACAACTTCATGCATTATGCGTTGCATTCTACCAACCAAGCAGCCAAACGACCAAACGATCAAACGACCAAACGGCTAACCAATCACCTAGCCAGGCAATCAACTGCTCAGGCTATCAAGCCTCGAAAGCCCACTGATGCATCAGTATGACAATCTACGAGTATGTTTGAGTCGTATAGGTAACCGCGCATCAGCAGCACAAAGTGGCGACGGTATTATTGCAAACACACATACACACACACGCATACAACTGCAAACAAACAATTCTACACCCAACAGCAGCAGCAGCAAAGTTTTCCACCAAGCTTATCGTCCAACCCTTTCGTCATCGGCATCGTCATCGTCCTCATCAAACGCCATTGTCATCGTTTCGTTTTCATTGTCTCACTGCCGTTGTCATTGCCCTTGTTGCTATAGCTGAAGTAGTCATTGTCGTTCTCGTTGTCGCAGTCGCTGTCGTTGTCGCTGTCGTTGTCGTTTTCAGCGCTGGCCGAAATTATGCAGAGTGGTTTGTGACAGTTTTATTGGTAACACTGCAAATGTGTTCAGTAACAACCGCCTATTTCTAAGTCCAATTTTTAGCCTGCCGTACGTTTCGTTTTAACACAATGCCTCTCCGCCCACTTCTTATAAGCTTTGTGAGCCTGTAGCAAGTGTTGGAATAGCACTTTTGCACGCATTGAGCACCCACACAAGCAAGACCAGCTTTGAGAGTTGCCTGCAAAAAACGGACTATGGCAAAATTGCCTCTTTTAGAATGGTTTTTCATTTCGTGTATGAATCTTGATGGAACTGAAACTTTCAAATACATGAAATTGGCACTTAAGTCTTCTGCAAAATTTCATTAAACACTTCAGTTATGCATCACCCATTGCTGTGTACGAATAATGAGCACCCGAAGATCAGCGTGGAAATTGAAATTTTAATGAAAGTAGCACAGTGATGTTGGATATTTGAAGGCAAAGCCTTACGCTTTCTCGTAAGGGGTTGCATACCGTCCAGTTTTAATGAGCATTTGAATTTACACTGTAATGGCAACGTTGACAATTAGGCAACCAAAGCTATCCAAGTATGAGAAACAATTACACAAGAGCGAAATAATCTTTTTTCTGTTAATATCCATATGTACGTATGAAGGCGTATGAATAAATATAATTTTGGAATATATTAGTTTGGGGAAAAAGAAACTCATTATTTTCTCGGAAGATGGCTGTAGGAAAAGCTCGGAAAAGCTGAAAAAACCGATTGAAACCCGAGAGTGATAGATATCTCGGAAAGTATATATCAAACAGTTTAATGTTTAAGGGTCCCCTTGGCGGTCTAGAAATTTCAAAAAATCGATTTCTTGTTTTTTCGAGATTTCGAAAATATATTATCTTAAAAATATACTGTGAAATTTTCATGCGGACCAATATTATAGCTTCTACAGCCCATTAACTAGGTAAAGAGTGGTCCGCGCGATCCTGTATCTCAAACTTTAACTCATTTATCTCGAACCGACTTTTTTCAGCCAGGTGTTGTCAGGTGTTGTTGAACAAAAAAAACTACTATCCATCTGGAATTTTAATATGTTGTACTAGAATCATATTATTATTTCAATTATTTCGTATTTTTTTTTATTAAAAAGCTGAAAACAAACCTATTGAAAACCGAGCGTGTGAAGTTCAAAACCGCGCCATATTGTCCCTTTTTTTTATTTTTTACTCTAGTGGGGGACATAGCCACAGCCATACTGATTAATATTTTTTTTTTTTTTTGGTTTTTGTGTTTCAGATAAATAGAAGAACCAAAATGGACAACACCGTCCGGATCCAAATTATCGGGAGAGTCAACATCAGCGCCATGTTTTAAATTATAAAAATTAAAAAAAAAATTTATTGTATGCAATTTTGGTTTGGTTGATTCCGTTCAGGCATTTTTAATGTTAAAGAAAATGTCGATAATATCGAAGACAACGATAAAATCACAGAAACAATCGAAGTTGACCGGCATATCAGTAGTTGCAGCATCGCTCGGGAGCTAAAAATCGGCCATAAAACATAAGTTTTGCCATGATGAAATGTCAATGAATCCTGAAAAAAATTATGTATGTACTTTAACTGTAGTCACGCGTGATCTATCGAAGGAACGCTATTGGAAAAAGTACCTCCAATCTGATCTGATAAGTAGGAATATTTTTTCGTTATAAGACAATGGAATTAAAAAGAGTGGAATTACGTAACAATTTGAGTGGCATGCGGTGAGGAGCAGGAGGCTTACTTTTTCACCATCCTACCCTATGATCTGAAAGTACCGGGAATGTTTAATAAAACAAACCAGAGTTAAATTTCAGGCAAATTTATTTTATCTTCTTCAAATATGACCCGTCTGAAGCAACATACATGTGCCAACGTTTGACCCAGTCCTCCATGCACCCCTGGTAGGCCGATGAAGGGATGGCCTTCAGCTCCTTCGTCGCATTCTCTTTGATCTCCTCTATCGACTGAAATCTCCTTGCACAAAGTGGTAACTTTAACCCATTCCATCCCATTGTACTCGCTTGAGTACAGAAAAAGCATCTTTTTCGAAACGACGTCAAAAGCCAACGCTTACAAATTTTTAAATGTACTCGCCACTTTATAATACAGAGCAATGTCGAAAAGGAATACACATGTTTCTCCTTCTGTTTTTTGAGTCCCGTTATCCGTTATTCACCTGTCTTTGCGTGCACCTTTGCTATTTTTCTTCTTTTCATGGTTTAGTTTGCAATAAGCTCTCTGTTTGACAAAATCTAAGTTATCACGGAAAAAGTTCAGTGTTGTAATATTCATAATACATATAATCTGTATACTTTATACCAAAAAAACGAAAAAAGTTGTGGAAAATTGCATTTCGGTAAGTTTAAATTCTAGTGTACTCGCATGGGTACAGTGGGAACATTCATATATATTTTGTGTGCATATTTCATGTAGATTTGGTAATGGATGTAAAAACATTTTACGGAAAGAGGTTTCATAACCTTTCTGCGGCCACCGACTATATTGAAACAAGCGACCGTAGTCACTTCGACTTCACTATTATACCGCCAAATACCCACTGTGACACAGATAAGGATGACATTGAAGAGGATAATATATTGCGTGATGATATTCCAACCTTGGAATCGTATTTTTCGATTCTTCTTTACGTCATATGACCTTCTTAGAATTTTAAAAGAACAAGGATTTAAGGCTACTGGGACTGTTCGTGAACGGCGGACCAAAAAATGTCCTCTGAAAACGAACAAAGAACTACAAAAGAAGCAACAGGGAGAGTTTGATTTTATGTAAGTTTATCATAATGATTTATTTGAATAGTTGTTTTGTATCAAATTTTGTAGGTTTTCTGACTCAGGAATACTTTTTGTGACGTGGAATGACAATAGCGTTGTGACAGTGGGAACAAACTTTGATAGAATTGAACCTTTACATACCGTCGAACGATGGTTACGACAAGAGAGGCGCAAGGTGAATGCCCATCAGCCGAAGTTGATAGCGCAATACAACTCAGGAATGGGAGGAGTTGACCTCCACGACCAAGCTTTGAATACCTACAATATAAAGTTTAGAGTAAAGAAATGGTGGTGGCCTCTTTTCACCACAATGATAAGCTCGTGCGTAGTAAACGCATGGAAGCTTTATAAAATGGCAAGTAAGAGTCAATGCGACTTGTTGCAATACCAACGTGAAATTGTGCGATTTTATTTACGCAATTATAATATCCGGGACATATCTTCAAAACAATCGACAACGGCATCAATAGCTGGTTCCTCATATAACCATTTTCCCAAAAGGATATCGAATCAGCTGAGGTGCAGGGAGTGTCACCAAAGAATTCGATGGATTTGCGAGTTATGCAATGTAGCCCTTTGCGTAGAGAGAGAATGTTTCAAAAACTTCCATACTGTTAACCGAACTAATAGCCAAGGAAGTCTTTGAAAGTGTCTTTTTATTTAATACTCCATATTTTCATATACAGGCAATGTATATACATATTATCCCATTGTACTCGATTGGGTACAGCCCAAAAAATGCATTTCTATGATTTTTTTTCGTGTTTTTTTTTTTACGGAGCTTAATTACACTATTTCAATAAACGTTTTATAAACGCATTTAAAAAAAAATTGTTTTATATAAGGTTGGGATTTAATGGGTTAACTTGGAAACAAAAAAAAAGTTGTCTGTAACTGTAAAGTTGTCGGTTTACTGACGATAGTTTAACGTGACAACGTCATAAGAAAATACTGATGGAATGGTTGCATTTTTCAAAAGAAAATTCTAATTTTATTTGTTTGATAGATATTTTGTATGGATATAGAAAAGGAAACACTCGAAACACCCCCTTTCATTTCCTAATTTTCCTATCATCGTCCTATTCTCAACAGAGAAATGGTTCATTACCATGCACACAGAAAGAAGGCATATGCAAATACAAATATGTGAATTTATATACATATGCGCATATACATACATACATATATCTGCTCACTCAAGTAGAAGAGAACCAGATGTCGAACGTTGCCGAACGCGGGGGCCGATTGTGCCTCTATGTCGTTCGTTCCGCGCTCTCGCTTGCAGTTCAAGCAAGGTAACGACGCATGAACAACATAACGAGGCATGGGCAAGATAACGACGCATTTTTTGCTGCGAGCAGCCGGTTACATCGAATTATAAGACGTTATCATGTCAAAAGACGTCGCATGGGGTCATATCAGGCGAATACGGTGCTTGCATGATGGTACTTACTTGGTGTTTGGTCAAATAATACAGCAAAATTTGGGCTCGGTGCGATGGCGCGTTATCATCATGCAAAATATAAGAATTGTTTTCCCACATTTCAGGGCGGACAGGCAGACACTGATGATCCGATGGCGGTAAAAAGTAACAGATGTGTGTCTTACAGTCCTTCCATAAGAATATGGGCCGGTTCCCACGTGCACGGTTCATTTAAATTAAACATTCCCATTAATTTCTGATCATAGGGTATAACGGGAAGAAACCATTCAGCTTGATCGTTCGGCTTACAAACAGGATCATCTTACAAACAGCCACAAAAGTCACACGAAAAACTTGTGCGTGGCCTGAGTCAGCAATTCGTAGTCTTGCGTTAGTTCTTACCTAACGCAAGCAGTAGGGCAGCGCAGCGAGCTTCTGCAGTGCAGCGGGCGTCAGTAGCGCGGCTTCGGTAGTAAAAGTAGTGGTTATTTTTATGGTATTTTTTATTTTAACAAGTAAAAATAAATATTTTATATTAACCATCCTTTATAATTAACGATTTCCACCGCGTGATAGGCATTTGACGTCAGTGCGATTTCCCTTTTTAGTGTAATTTGATGAAGCATTACTTCCAGCGCCCTTGATACATTTCGGAGACCGTCGGCAATATGCTAGTGTAACCGTTATCCTGGCACTTAGCGCAGTGGAGTATTTCGGTGGTACGACTGCGTAACAAATACTGACTTTCGTGTATTTCTTTATTATTTTGGCTATAACGAACATTGGGAGAGGAGTTTTTGTATCTGTTTGACGCTCTGATGATGATTTGACGCTCTTCCATTAAATTAAATTCCTTCCATCAAAAACTCTATCGCTAGCAAACTAACAAAATTTAACAATACTCGTAGAATAGAATATACGAACTCCCCTAATATTTATGTGCGCACGTAGATGTGTCCACACATAACTTGCCAACATACCACTGCGCAAAGTTAGCTGACAAAAAGTGCGAGTTTTCCAAAAATTTCCATAGATCAGCGCTGCGGCTGGTCGCGCCGACAAGCTTGTGGGATGATTGCTTCGTTGGCTGGTCCATTGGTTTGGTGTGTCGAAGCCCTGGCTGGTTAACGCGCAACAATAGCTAACGAACTGCCATGTTGGCCGTCTATCTGGCCGTAAATTTATTATTGTTGTTCTTGTTTTTTGTTTTCGCTTTTTTGCTTTGATTGTTCATTCATTTAGCATTGCAGCAACGACTGACTTGACTCCCTTCGGCAAATGCCGCTTTCTGAAGTTCACTTTTAATAAATTCATAAATATTTATGTATGCAAAAATGCGCAATTGTACCAGGCAGTCACAGTCGCAGTTGCACAGTGCCACACCGGCCGCATTCGTTAGCTGGTGTGTCGTTTTTGTTGAATTGTTGTTGGCGTTGTCTTTCAATTGCTACGCATGCGACCGGTGCAAGCGTCCTCACACACATTCACACCCAAGTCAGCGCATATTTTTCACTCAGCCATAGATTCAATTTGCCTTTTGCCAGCACCACTGGCTCGATGTCCAACTCCCAGCGCTGGCATAGGATATGACAGGATATTTGTAGATTTGCATGTCCTCGTAGGTATGAAAGCTTGTAGCCACATTTAGGCACTGTTGTTGCTACACATGGCAGGCAAATAACTATGTATGCCTATATGATGTGGTGTGTGTGAGTATGTGTGTTTGTGAGCGCGTGTTTGTGGTGGCGATAGATTGATGCGGTATGTTGGTAAAAACCGCAGCGAAGAATGCGATGTATTAAAATTCTTCCTTAGCATTTGCGAGTGCTACGGCGAATGGCTTTTGTTGACTAATGTTGTTGTTGTTGTTGCTTGGCATCGAAAAGGAATTGTGATCGATGTAGCGAGCTTTTGAGCCCTTATTTGTTCTGAGTTGAACACATTCATGCAGATATAACTGTGTGCGTATGCTTACAGTGCGCTTAGCATAATTGGCTGATTGCCACAAAATGCGTCGTGAACTTTACAATTAAAGAAAATTTGAATAATTAAAGAAAAATGGATAACCCACGTCGTTTTTAGCTAAAAAACATAAAGCGATTTTCACGGTTTTTATGGATTACAACTTTATTGTACATGATGAATTTTTGCCAAAAGGTGAGATAGTTGATAAGGACTATTACAATACTATAGCGGTATAAAACCTTTACGTGATGCAATTCGCCAAAAAGTAAAGAATTTGTGGGAAAACAACTCAGTGGTTTTGCACCGTAATAACGCATCATCTCACAGTGCAATCACTGACCATGAATTTTTGAACAATAACGAAATAATAGCCTTCGAACTTACCCGATATAGCTCCATGCGATTTTTTCTGTTTGATCGCGTCAAAAAACTTTTACGGGGAAACAACTCGACGTTTTAACAGCTGGAAGCCAGTAATGAAAAAAACCAAGACGCCTGTGATGGCTATACTTAAAATAGGGATTCAGAAATGTTTCGAGTGCTGCATCAAACGCTGGCTTAAGTGCGTTGCAGTTGATGCTGAGTACTTTGATGGCGATAGTATGACTTTTATTATGAGGAATAAACTTGTATTTTGAATTTTCAGAATATATTCCCCGAACTTTTTGATCAAGGTGGTATCTATTGTAATGCAGATTTTAGGGGCACACTCGTTGTTTAAGAGCTCACTTATAGTAAACTATACCTCTATGAAAAACAAATAGTAATAGTAGATAATATAAAAAAAATTTTAAATATCAAAATTTTTAAAAATAGAAAATATACATTTTTTTTTTAATTTCAAAATATCAAAATTTAAAAAAAAGTTAAGAAAATAATTTTAAAAGCAAATTTCAAAATATCAAAATTTTTGTTTTAAATTTCCAAATATCAAATTGCATAATATCAAATTTTGCACAAAAAAATGTTGATATAAAAATAGTAAACTATACTTCTATAAAAAAAAATAAACAATAATATAAAAAAAAATTTGAAAATATCAGATTTTGAAAAAATTAAACTATCAAATTTTTTTTCATTTTAAAATATCAAAATTTTAAAAAAAAAGTTGAGAAAATAATATTAAAAGCAAATTTCCAAATTTTAAAATTTTTGTTTTAAATTTCTAAATTTCTAAATTTTTCTTTTTTGTAAAAAAAAGGGTAAAAACATGATAATAGCTATATATCAAAATCAAATTAAAAATTTTGTTTTTGTATCAAAATTTATTTTGTCAAAATATCAAATTTTTTTTTAAATTTTATAATATCAAAATTATTCTTTTTTGTTAAAAAATGTTAATATAAAAATAGTAAATAAATTTGAAAATATCAAATTTTAAAAATTGAAAATATGAAATTTTTTTTTAATTTCAAAATATCAAAGTTTAAAAAAAAGTTAAGAAATAAATTTTAAAAGCAAATTTAAAAATATGGAAGTTTTGGTTTAAAGTTTCAAAATAACAAAACAACTTTAAAACAAAAAATTCAAATATGAAAATTAAAGTTTTTTTTTTATATCAACATTTTTTTTTTCAAAATTTGTAAATTTTTTTTTAAATTTTATAATATCAAAATTATTCTTTTTTGTAAAAAAAAGGAAAAAAAGGGTAAAAACATGATAATATATATATATATCAAAATCAAATTAAAAATTTTGTTTTTGTATCAAAATTTATTTTTTCAAAATATCAAAATTTTTTTTTAAATTTTATAATATCAAAATTATTCTTTGTTTTGAAAAAATGTTAATATAAAAGTAGTAAACTATACCTATATGAAAAATACCTATATGAAAAATATGAAAATATCAAATTTTAAAAATTGAAAATATGAAGTTTTTTTGAATTTCAAAATATCAAAGTTTAAAAAAAAGGTAAGAAAATAATATTAAAAGCAAATTTCAAACTATCGAAGTTTTTGTTTTAAGTTTCAATATATCAAATTTTTTCTTTTTTAAAAACAAAACATGGTTAAAACAAAAAATTTCAAATATCAAAATCAAATGAAAGTTTTTTTTTAATATTAAAATTTTTCTTTTCAAAATTTCAAAAAGTTTTTTTTAAATTTCATAATATCAAAATTATTTTTTTTAAGGAAAAATGTTAGTATAAAAAAAATTCAAAATATCAAAATCAAATCAAAAATTTTGTTTTTTCATATGTCAAAATTTTTTTGCAAAATATCAAAAAACTTTTTTAGTTGTTCGGGATTTCTATTAACCGTATGACGTTTTCGTGAGAGAAAACCTTTGCTAAGAAACATATATGTAGATACATATATGTAGATCCTAACTCCTTATTTAAGCGGATATTTTAGGTACTCATCAAATAAAGCTCTGTCCTAAAGCTTCCCCTACGAGAGACAGCGAAAGGTTAAAATGCCTTAAAAAAATATTAACTCTGACATTTTATGTCATATTTTTGAAAATTATATATTATTTAGCTGAAATTTTGCTTAAATTTAAACGTTGCTTCTAGTTTATCGAGACAAGTTCGGTCACAAATATGAAAACTTTTTTCGACTACTAGAAAAGTTTTATTCACATGGATTGAACCGTTTGATAAACGACGTCATCGGTCTGGAAAGGGATTTCTCACCGCCAAAAAATGGTGTCGCAGGAATTTCGTCCCAGATACTAGTCGTTATTGAGGTCATCTCTGATTGATTTAGTAGATGATTTCGATTTTAAAGATGATTAAAAAAATACTTTTTTTGTTTGTATGTGCATAGACCTTTTTCATTTCAGTTCAAGTGCCCAATTTTTTTCTGTTTGTAAAATAAAAATATATATAAATAAATACATATATAAGAAAAAGAGAACTTTGTTTGCCCTATACAAACTTCAACAACCATTAAGCGAATATTTTTCAGAAACAGACATCCCTAAGATGAATTGAGTAACCACAGAAATAAATATTTACTCAGAGTTTACTGTAGACAGCGCTTTTAAAAAAAGAAGATCCCAACATCTCGCTCTCCATAACTTTTTTTACATATCCACAGATGAATATCCGCTGTAAACGCAACTGCTGCCAAAGTACTTAAACGATGGACGAGTGAGTGATCCAAAATCGCCCACACAAAGCCGAGTTGGAGTTGCCATATCCACGCATGCATATTTTTGTAAATGTGTACGTATGTATGTATGTATGTAGAGGGCATCCAAAAAGGCATACGTGTGACAGTACCTTGGCATTTGCGGTAAATTACAATGCACCAATAAACACACACCCACACTCACAGGCAGAGTGGATTTTAAATGCCATTGACGAGCGACATTCAGTCATCCTTTGAGTCCTCTCGTTCAGACCACGGCTGCGATTGTGCGAATTTATCTTGCTTGGTTTGGTCAGCAAGTGTTATATAAATTGAAATCGAAATGTTTGAAAATTGCAAATGAAAAATCGAAGATGGGTGCACTCAAACATACATACACCTGTGAGCGATATAATAGTAGCGCGACATGTTGCAAAGTTTTGGCTTAGTTGCTTTTTTTTTATAAAAATACAGTCGTCGTGCCATTGAATCAGACAGATTTCTAACGGCTTTCTGAGTCAGCAATTGAACCGCACTCGGTTCGGATCACATCTTTCAATGGTGAATCTCGTCAAATTGTAACCCATTGCTGAAAACTTGTTTTGCCGGGATGCTACAAAGATTCTCTATCGGTTTGGGGTCTGGACTACAAGCGGGCCATTTCAGTAAGGGCCTCATCCAATAGCTCTATGTATTTGTGGCATTCATTCATTCGTACAAGTAATGCATATTGGAGTCTCACCATGACATCCGTTTGCAGCCCAAATCATTAGCAAACCGCCGCCAAAGTTACGGGGCATTCGCTTTTCTTTAGCTTTCCGTTTGTCGTCCCAAAATTTTTTATAATTATCGGGACCACCATCATCATTCTGGCGGGTTGAACTTCGGCCTTCCCCAGAAACTTCGACCAAAGATTCTTTGCAGACATCCTCCAGCTTTTCAGAATACCACCTTATTCTGAAAAAATGGTTAAAAGTGAATCATTGAAAGTATTGCCCATCGCTGGCTATTACTTTTTTCCATCTTTCTGGTAGATCTCATATACCGTCGCGGTAAAACTGCGGTCTTTTGAGGCTATCCACGGATCAAGCCATTTTTTGATGTCTTCATATGAATGGAACGACGACGTAGAAGTATGACCGGACAGTCCCCATGACTTTCTTTTCTTTGGATTGCTGTAATGAATTAATTTTTCATCACCCGTCACGATGCCACGGATGCGATCCTTCCTTTTTGCCGCTCGAGCAGATGTTCACAGACGAAAAAACGACGTCCAACATCCCTTGGTTTTAACTCATCTTTAAAATCACCGTCTTTGAAGCGACGGAACCAATCTCGGCATGTTGTTTCAGCTAAAGCAGCATCTCCATAAACTTTTTGTAGCTCCCGATGCGCTCCAGCTGCCGTTTTTTTTTCGAATGAAAGAGGAAAATCAGCACTTCCCGCAAATGACGATGATACCAAAACAAAATCCCTAATGTGTCGAAGCATTTTGTTTGCCATGTGTCTCAGCTTTGTTTATGACGCTTAGGTTACTGGTGGCACACTGCTGGCGGCATCTATTGACAAACAGCGGGAGCTTGGATGCGTGCCTAATATTTTGGCGTCATTATTAACTGTGTCAATCCAATTTTTCCTTGGGTGACCCCTTTTATAAGGCACATACAGCTTACTATTGTAGATCCTTTTTGCAATGTCGTTTGGACCCACCCTCAGAACATGCCTAGCCCATTTAGGTTGCTGAAGACGAATGCAGTCGCTGATTTGGAAGTCGCTTAACTCAGCTAGGCATTCATCATTGTAAGGCTGGCAATGGGTGACGTGAACTATTCGCACCGGCCCAAGAATGTGGCCTAGAATTTTTCGCTTTTTTTTCATCCGCTTTGCATATTTTTAATTTTCAGAAGCATAAGTAACGCAAGGACTAAGTATTGTTTTATAAAGTTCCAGCTCGTTCCCGTAGAGAGAAACGCAGAACGTGGAGCCTTGTAAAGTGAAAAGAATACCACGCTTGGCTTTCATTATGTATGGCAGAATAAACTGGCGGAATGTTATCCGAAAATTGAATGACCTACAGAAGTACATACTAGATGTTTTCTAAATTTCTTGACAAAAGTACTAAAAATTTCGATGAAAATTCCTTGCATTTTTTGTGAAAATTTTGAAACTTTAAATTTTATGGTTTTGGTACTTTGCTACGTGCCGCGCTGCTATTATTGTGAACACAGGTGTTGTTGCATATTGTCAAAAACACGCTACCATTGGCCGCCAATCGTTTAGCAACATGTTTGGACATAAATACGCATATGTGTGTGTGTGTGAGTGTATGTGTGCGCATTATCACATTTCCCGGTGATTTTAGTTCTGTTTTTGATGGCTCGTTAATGTTCTTTCGTTGTATTGGTATGATTTTTTCGCACTGTGACACTCATTCACTCATTCACACACACAATTGCATACAGCCTGCGACAATCACCCTACTTCTGCCTACTCTACAACTTATTTATATGGAAATTGTATTTGTCGAGCCGACTTTCCATTGTAAATATGTTAATGCGAGTGTAGTAAATTTTTTTTTATTCCAATGTAGTTTCTTTTTTGCACAAATGGCCTCTTTCCCGCGTGTACCCAGCATTTTCATACACACTCGCGTATACGCCACGCACAGTTGTCACCATAGCCGCCGCTCGATGATTTAAAATCAATTTAATTTTTTCTATTATCCTTATTTAAATTATTTTCATCCATAACATGAAAAAAGAACTTACGAATACTCATTGAAAAACGCTACGGAAATGAAAAAAGGACTCAGCCAGCCGTTTCAACAGTTTGTTTGCTCAAACTGACTATCCTTCACGCCTCTGTGTTGGCTCATGCATTTGCGCGCATTAGTCAATCCTATGTGTGTATGTATGGGTGTACGGATTTTTTGCGAGAGCTGTGCGTGCGTCCAAGTGTAGCGCAAATAAATCAAGTTGATGCTTATCTAAAAATAACTGTGAATAAATGCAAGAATTATTTACAAATTCGCAAACATATTTTTGTTTGCGTAATTCGCACAGTCAGTCGTCACTTTGCTAGTTGGTGCTCAGTTTTAGTAGCGACTGCTGGGAGAGATGCGGGTACGCCGTCCAAAGCTCTCCCTTTTCAGTTTCGTTTCGAAAGCAAAACTTGTTTTTCTCTTTGTCATTATTATCTTGTTTGTTGTTGTTATTACTATTGCATGTGAATATACCGTAAGTGTTGACGAACGGCAAATTATTCTTAAGATTTATTTTAACTTTTAGCTTTTTATACCCAAGTTATTCAGAGTGCGTGGTTGGACAAAATAATGGGTGCCTCATTTGAGAGCTGACATCTGTGACTCCGAACGGCAGATATTTTTATGAGGAGCTTTTTCATGGCAGAAATACACTCGGAGATTTGCCATTGCCTGCCGAGGGGCGACCGCTATTAGAAAAATGTTTTTCTTAATTTTGGTGTTTCACCGAGATTCGAACCGACGTTCTCTCTGTGAATTGCGAATGTTAGTTACGCACCAAGCCTTTCGGCTACGGCGGCCGCTGTGTTAATGAAGGTTAATTCGCCTTCACGAATCTTTTGGTGAACAAAATGAGAGCTATCCTTAGCAATAAAAAAATGTAGGTAGGTAAGCGGCAGTCGCTCTCTAGCCCAACTGACTTAGACCATTGCCAATCCATTGTTATACCACAGTAGCAGTTCATCCGCTACTCCTCGGTAAACCATTTTGTTTTAACTGCAAATCCATTGAATTGGCTGACCCTTATATCCCTAAGGTCATCAGTATCGTTTAAAAATTATGAGTCAAAGTATCTAAACCTAGTGGTATGTCACGCGGGACAGTAGCATAGAAGGTGTCTAACGGGATCTTCCTCCGTTTCATTCTTGCAACTTCTGCAATAGTTGAAATGAGGTACGTTCAATCTTTGAGCACATCGACCTAGGAGACAATGGCCTGTGATTTAAGCAACTAACATAGAAAGGTGTTTTCTTGACCAATTAAATACCGCCTTTGACCGTCTAGCGTGGCATTTTGGCTAAATTATTTTTGTAACATTACATTTCAGACTATCAACCCATCTTAAGTTGGCTGAAATGACAATGCTACTTACACCACGCACTTAGTAGGTTGAGAGGGGTATACCTAAAATCTCCATATCAAGAGGGAGGCGAGTGGTAGTCCTTATGCAGACGACATACCATAGTTGTTGCCACGTATGGCAAACATCTTTTTAGTGCATACCGTTCTTAATAAGCTGCCTCGGTGGGCTCTCAATAGCGGTTTGGGTGTGAACCCCCAGAAAACAGAATTAAACAGAATTCCTTTTTTTCGAGGAAATACAAAATTCCACAATTTGTGAAGCCAAAACTAAATGGTATAAGGGTAGAAATAGGAGATAGCGCCAAATATTTAGGCTTAATTCTCGACAAGAAACTAAATGGGAATTTGCATGTGGAGGACCGAGTAAAGAAGGCTACTGTAGCTCTATACTCATGCAAAAAGGCAATAAGACGCAGATGGGGTATTTCTCCGAAGAACACTCACTGGCTGTATATAACCGCTATCAGGTGCATCCTCCTTTATGGGATTATAGTATGGCTGACGGCTTTCGACAAGACAACGATTAGAAATAGGTTTCAGAGGGTGGAATTTATGGAGCTTGTATGTATTAGCGGCGCTCTTAGAACCACGCACTCTGATGCTCTGAATACCTTTCTTTTTTACCTCCCTTAGATTTAATGGGTGAACAGAATGCATGCAACACTGCTGCTCGGTTTGCTTCAACTAATCAGTGGCGCGATTTAGGGGTTGAATATTCGGCCATAACACTCGGTTTGGGTCCCAACAACCCTGTTGACTATTGTTTGAATGAACCTTACTTAAATAGATTATTTAGTACCCGAATTCCAGCTAGATGTAAGTGGCTTGACAATATACCTGGTCGAAAAACTGCCTACGGTGCTTTAGTGATGTCTCAAAGCTTGGCGATAAAGTTGACTTTGGTGTCTACTGTAAAAAGCCAAAAGTAAACGTTCTGGCTCGTCTTCTAATCATTGTACCATATTTCAGGCTGAAATTCCGGCCATTAATGAGGCAGCTGTTTGGTTAGGCAGAAATGTGACTACCTTTAGAGAAGTCTATATTAACTCCGACAGCCAAGCGGCGATTAAATTTGTTGGTCTGTTCTCACTAACTTCATCATTGCTCGCAAATGCCGGACGTCCCTTAACGAGACGGCGGAATTCTTCCGCATCCACATGATATGACTACGAGGGCTTAGTGACATGCCAGGGAATTGAAGGTTAGGTTAAATGGCTGCCCTTGCGAGGGGCCCACTTGGATAAAAAGTTTAAATTTGTCCGTTGTGATAACATACAGGGGGTAGGGAGGGGAACAGGAAAGGGACAACCAGACAGAATCCAGGGCTTGGATTAAAAGATTTGATGAATTTCACCAGACAGAGTCCTGGGTTTGGATTAAAGGATTTGAGGGTAACGATCAACGAGTGGCGATTTACGTTTGTGCTAACCGCTTCAAGCTGCTGATGAATTTTACCACATTTGTGATATTTAAGTCCGCAATATCCGCTGATGCAGCAAAAAAGTGAGAGCCCAGATGTTTAAACCTTGGCCCGACGAGAGCAGAGCAGCTGAGAAGAAGGTACTGAGATGATGGCATCTCGTCCACCAGACAGCTTCTACAAAAATAGCTTGACCCAATGCCAAGCCTCACCGCATGAACACCTAACGGACAGTGTCCGGTGAGGATACCTACCAAATTCGATAGCTGTGGCTTTGTTAACCTTAGAAGTTCTCTCGAGCGCCCCCGATCTACCCGCGGTCAGAAGGACCTCGCGATTTTGCACGTTAGCCCAGTTGCCTAGCGCTCACTGAGTTGATGCGAGGCCCATCTTTCCAATAGCAGACTACAGGTTCTTATGGGAACTCCAATCGTCTCATATTGCGATGAAGCCGTTTCAAGGGTTCGCTGTCTGGCCAACTCATCGGCCCAGCAGTTTTCTCTATACCGCTGTCAATTAGTCAAGAATTATCAGATGAATTAGCCAGGTTTACCACCAAAGCACTACTCATTACCAGAGACCTGCATAGCTCACTGTTTTCTTGAGTTGTTCATACGCTAAATTTCTTGCTCACATTCAGTCAATTGAACCAAAATATTTGGTCAAGTGCAGTCAGCTCATGCAGGCGAACGCGTAGTTCAGCTCAGTCAACACGTATGATCTAACGTCTTCGGCTCAAATCTAATCATTGAACAAAAAGCTGCATTGAATGAAATTAGCATCGGCCTTTGCGTTCAAACGATCAAACTTGTTCAAAGAAATAATTGTCATTATTGTAAATAGCACATGTTCGAGCAAACGAGCGTTGGCGTACAATGTACGCTGTAAATTGCGTTTCGTATTTGAAAGGATTAGTTGGTTTCAGCCGTTGTGAAATAATAATAATAATAAATATGAAAATATAGTGTTTTTGCTTTAAAATTTTGCTTTTACTTTGCTATCGTTACATGCAAAAACTCATGCGGGATCATACGTGTTCAAACCGGCTCATTTGGCTCTATAGCCCTTTTATTCTTGCTCAAAAAAATTAATGTACAGCCGAACGAGCAAATACCCGAAACGGCTGCTATGAAGACGATTGGTGATAACATCGGAGAGCTAAAACGCAGCACATGATTTGATTGAGCTGAAATAAACAATGACAATAACTTATTTGAACAAGTTCGATCGTTTGAACGCAAAGGCCTGTTTTTTTGTTCAAGCGAAGCGTATGAATGTTTGACACTCAACCGGTGCAGTTCTCTGCTCATTACTACACCATTCCACAGCAATAAAGATATCAAAAGAGCTGCCACCTCGATAGTAGCCAACATTAGCACACAAAGTTAGGTTGCCGACTTTAGACGCGTTTTTCTCAAAACTATATTTTTCGAATTGGCGTACTCGATAACTCGGAAAGTTATTGACCGATCTCTCTGAAATTTTGTCCACAACTTTTTTATGATATTACTTTCTATGTGTTTCAAGCTTCCGAACATTTTTCGAAAAAATAATTTTGTCGAAGCAAAAATTGTAGGAAAATTCGTCCCAAAATTCATTTTTTGTTTTTTGAAGCATTTTATTCCTCAAATTGTTTTTGCTATTTTTGTTTAATTCATACAGAAATTATGATATTAATAAATAAAAACGCCGATGCTATAATAATATAAAATTTAAACTTGCTATTTATTTACTTTTTCAAATAAATAGTAGTAAAAATAATAATTTCCTATCACATTATAGATTAAATATTTTTTGAAAAATTCTAATATTTTTCTGGTACTACTACTTTCGTGCTCGCAACTGTAAGTGCAAAAATCAAATATTGTCGCTAACAAATGAAACCCTTGAAAGGAAATTAACTGCATACTTATATACACACCGGGGGAATAGTGCACGAATTAGTGGCGTGGCGAAAAAAACAACAACAAACAGGCGTTGAAAATTGTACAATACGCGATTATGCCGATTTAGCTGCAAAAATATGTAAACAAAGTCAATGAATTCAATTGCCAGCAAATCTAAATAATGCGCCTGTGTGTGTGTTTGAGTGTGTGCTTATGCATTAAACGGCATGTAAATATATTTAAGTATTTATGTTTTTTCCTAATAGCAACTTAATTATATTTACTAACAATTGCAGTGGAAAACCACAATCGAACTTATTTAATAATTCCGAAAATTCATTAAATATTTGATTGCTTAATACTTGTGACTTTTTACACTAATTACTTACGCATTATTTGATAAGCGTTATGTTATGCTATGCTATGTACATATTTTTAGCCTTTTCAGTGCGTCCGATCAAACTCAATTAATATCGAAAAATCGCATAAATATTTTTTGCCGATCTAAGCAGAAAAAATTTAGTTCAATTGCCAGTGAATGATTAGTATTATTAAATATGAATTGTTTTTAATTGCAGAATTTTCTAGATTTTCCAGTACTTACGTGTGCATGTACAGTATTTATGTTTTATGAAAATTTGCATTTATTATTTGCATGCCGCATTAAATATTTCACATTTCGTTCTAATGCATTTGGGGTTTCATAAATTTTTCATATGGAAATTAACAGCTAAAATCAATTGACTGAAAAGTAAAATATTTACTTAAAACCCGAAATTCACACAAACAGTTATGTTAAGATGTTAGCAAAATTTTGAATATAGCCATGTGAATCATTCGTGGCAAAATTTAATTTTAAAACATTTTTGAACTGTGACATATTTTTATGCGTAGTTTGTGTGTTAATTAGTAGCAGTCGTCTCTTTAATACACTGCCATAATAAATAACTTAGCACTTGGACTTATTGACAATTTATTTCATTTTGCTAATTTTTTAATGCAAATATACAGAAGTATTAGGTATAGGTATTTATTTACATATTTTGTTTATTTTTTAGAATTAATATGTAATACTAAAACTAATACAAGAACGGGTACTACTGCCAGGGCCTACAACGCGATAATTCGATAAAAGAGTCTGTATTATTATTGGCAAATCACATTGAATCATAGTACGAGTAGTGGTAGTATTTTATTTATTTTATCTATATATAATGAGTGATGAACTTTACGGAGAATAGCTCAACCGATTTTAACCAAACTTTGCCACATTGAAGAGACACATGTGGAGAAGGTTTGTGTTTTGAAATTTTAAGAATCGGATACCAGGGTCTCGAGAAATAGGCCAAAACGTGGACCCGGGTAGCCCTAGGATGTGTTTGTACAATATGGGTAGCAAATGAAAGGTGTTGATAAGTGCTTTAATACGGGGTAATTTTCATACCTATTGATGACTAGGGTCTCTAAATATAAGCCAAAACGTGGACCCGCCGTGTCTTTGCACCGAATTAAACCAAACTTACACACATTGTTAATGGGTTTGAAAATGGGTTTCGTAAAGTTTGGTTGTAATTCGGAACACCGGCAACGCGTACAGCGTTCTTTTGAACCAGCCATAATGTCGTTTACTTTTTTAACGCTTGGGGCGGAACTGAACTGTCAAATTGACAGTGTGAGTTACAATGTGTCAATATTTCTTTCTCATTTGGACGCCATAAAGAGAAGACGTAAGTGCAAAGTGTAAATATTTTTTGTGAATTTTTTTGGAGTGGATTTTGAAACAGTGAATAATTTCTTACGAAATTTGAGAATTTAATGTGAAATCCGAATGTTCAAATGAAATTATGTTTTGTGGATTTATTTTTTCGGTTCATATGCGATAAGCTACGATACACCATGAGTGAAAAAAATGGTAAAAAAAATGAAAAAACAAAAGAAATTGTTAAAGGATGCAAAAGAAGAGAACGAAAAATGCGTAACTTTGATGAAAAAATTAATAGTCTTATCATGCAAATTGTCAACAATTTTCAGAAGAAAAGAGATGATTTAAGAAAATCACAACAAAATATTGTAAAATAGTCCTGACCATGTGGACTTGGGCTTTTAAACACATATGCATCGAAAATATAATCCACAAAATTGAAAAAAAAGACATGTTTTAAAATCTCAGAATACCATAGTTACAATCATGTTTATTACAGTACAAATGCCAAGACAATCACGTAATCATATTGGTCGTTCGACAAATAATAATAGGCGCATGAGAAATGCCCGGAATAACGCGACATCAGAAGAACGTCAAGAACAAAATGAAGTAGTCAAACGATTGATGGATAATGTTATCCAGGCAACTATTTTAATTGGCAAATTCAAGAATGAAGACTTTCTAATACCAAGAATTCCAATGATTCCATCTGAATTGACATTTGAATTCAAGCGTTTGCAACTGCCCATTCGTTTAGCGTTTGCAATAACTATCAATAAATCACAAGGGCAAATTTTAGAAATATGCGGGATGAATTAAGAAGAACCAGTATTCACCCATGGTCAACTATATGTTGGCTGTTCACGTGTTGGGAAGCCCACAAAATTATATATTTACTCAAAAACAAATAGAAAAACAAAAAATATTGTTTATGCCAAAACGCTTGAATAAAGAATAAAGAAGTAATTAATATGAAAACTATATCTTTTCTGTCCTAAACCATATCTACTCTATTTTAGTGTGCCCAGCGAAGCGGGCCGGGTTTGCTAGTACTATTTATAATACAGTGAATATGATATAATATTTCTGAATACATTCATATTTTCACCCAATGAAGGTTATAGGCATGTTTTTATGATGGAACTCCCTTTCCACAGCCCCCAGGCCGCGCCACCACTCTCATTCGTCACTAATAATCGAATATTTTCTTAAATTTAATCTAAAACATCTTAGTTTTTCCTATTTCCCACTATTTATAGCCCACTCTAGACGTCATATACGCATAAGCTGTTCAACTATGACCCAAATGAAAAGTTCAAAAACGGTTTGAGATAGAAAATTAATAAAAATAATTTTGCTTGATATTTTTCTGATTGGTTGTTTTGATTTTATTCAGCGAGGCATAGCAACGGATGCCGGGTATTGTAATATTATGGTTATTAAAAAAAATGTGTGCCATACAAATAGCACAAATGTGGTAGCCTATTTAAGGAAATTCATTTACATTTCATTCATTTACGCATAATAACTACATATTAGGTTGGGGAATAAGTTTGTGTTTTTACCGAAGACTTTTATTTACACAAAAAAAAATAATTATAACAATAAGTTAATCAATTTTATATTCGCCGTTGCTGTTTACAACCTCAATCAATTTGTTGATGCCGTTCCGCCACAAACCGCCTGGTCTGGTGTCAGAGAAGTTGTTGAGCCAGTTTTTAAGGATCTCTTTCTTATCGAAGGTAACGCGCTTGATACGAGTATGGTTTGACAGGGAGGTGAAAATATGGTAATAGATCGGTGGAAGGTCCGGAAAATTTGGCGGATGCTGAAGGGCCTCCCATTCGAGCTCTTGGAATGCGAGTTTGACGAATTGTGCAACACGGGATCTGGAGTTGTCATGAAGGGGTATGGTGAGGTTGAGCAATGTAGCGCTTCTTGTTGACCATTTCATTCTTTCCGAGCAAAAATGGTTTAAAAGCATGTAAAGCTCGAAGCTCCAAAGCGTTTAGAATGGGCTCTCTGATACAAAAACTTTACATAAGGTATTTGGTCGAATGTTCTGTGATCTGATGAATCAAAATTCGAGGGAGGATTAGCTTGATTTTTTTTTCCTTTCCTATAGGTATTTGGAACACCTCGTGTAACGCTCGTGAGGCGAAGGGTGGGCGAGGAACATCAATAGATTACGTGGTATCCACTGCTAAGCACGGGGTGAGACAGCATTATGATCTGGGGCTGTATGACTACTTGTGGTGGCAACGAATTTTTCATTTGCGAAGGTCGCATGGACAGTCAGAAGTACATAAATGTATTAGCAGGCATTTTCAACGAGTTGCTTAAACTTTCCGAGAATGGTTAGATCCTAATCGGTCATTTACTTCGGAGGACTACTAAGAGTGCTACTAATCGGGACAGCTACATTGAAATGATTCTATAGAGTTAGAGAGAAACCATTGTTAAGTGGGAAGGTGAATTATACTGCTGGCCTAATTTGCTTGAAGGTTTTTACAAATTCCCATAGAAAGATAATTTTTTAAAGCGAAAAGGTAATGTGGTACGAGTATTAGCTCAAATTCACTTTTACTATGAGGTTGTGATGCCAACTGAGAAAATGATAAGTCAGCTGATAGAAAGTCGCCTCTGGGCGGATAAAGGCAAACCTCCGATAACATTTTTGCGAAGGGCAAGTTTCTCATAGAAACCATTTGTGTTTCATTTATAGAGCAACTTCAGGACGCAGACCATAAGTTGGAGAAGCAGAGTAATTTTTCTGTAATTCTCTACTAGATTCTACTTGTCAATAATGCACTTTTGTGATTCGCATTGAAAATATCAAATAAAAAAAATTCAAAGCTTAGTGAACTAGTTTTTTCAGTAAAGAAAATTTAATATGTTCTAAAATTTCAAACCTCTTTTAAAATTGTTGAAAACGAAAAAGGCGTAATGAAACTATCAGGTAACGTTTTAGAAAATCATATTTCAGTTATTCATTTTACAAGTTCAAATAACTGAATAGTTGGCAAAATGCCCGATTTTGTACCAACATTTTTTTTTTTTATTATTACTTTTCTCCCTTTAACCGCTTCTACTTCTCCAATCTAAGCTTTCATTTTGCTCCTTTTTCGATCCTTACAGAGCGTTTCACTTCGGAATTGGTTTGCTTCAGTTGCCTTTGAGAAAATTTTTAATTAATCATCCGTGCCGCGCTGCCATAGGACTTATCGTGTACAAGACTAATTAAAACTTTGTTAAATTCATGCAAAAAGAAGCTGACTTAAAAAATGAAAATCGCCAGAAGCAAAGAATGTCTTTCAACCCAGAAGCTAGTTATTAAAAAGCGTTCAATAATGCCAAAATTGTACGAGACTAAAGGCGCCGCTTTGCCGCTGCGCTGATCAAAGGCCAGTGAAAGGACAAAGTGGAATAGTTCGCGTAGAAAAAAATTCATACTCGATTTTTCTTATTTTTAATTTTGCTTGAAGCATAATTAATGTCAATACTAAAAGTGCTTTGTGTGCATGAAATTGCATATTTTTTTATCCACATACATAGACAAATTTTTATTTAACTAAAAATTATGTGGAATGGTTGCTTTATCCGGTACTGCTTTGTTTGCCAACCTCAATGTGTTGCTTGCTAGTGCTGAAGAGTTTCTGCAGTTTTTTTCATAAAAATAAATACTTCCACAGCGGTAACTATAGCCTACAACAAATGAAAAAAAATTGCTTTACGCACATCTTCAGATTGCAATATCATCAAAAACGAGACAGTTGGGATATGAAGGTACAAAGTACAGTGAGCGTATTTCTAAAAACTACAGATGTAATTTGAATAATGCAATTGGGACGCTGTATAAATGCAGGGAAAGGTTAAGGTAAAGGGTATACAAAATGAAATGAAATAAACGGAAGAGTTAGAAAAAAATAAAACAAAAAAATTAGAGAATATTTGATATAAAATAAACCCAAAATTAAAAGAAATAAAGTAAAATAAAAAAGGGTAAAATAGAAATATGAATAGTTATAAATAATAAATTAAGAAAATGAGATAAGTAAATCAAATATAATAATATGTGAGAATATCAGGAAAAAACCGAAGAAAATATAAATATAAAATAAAGAATACAAAAGGAAAATATAGAGAAATAAAGTGAAATAAAACAGAATAACACAGGCTAAAATTATATAAGGAAATCTAGTCATGCAAATAAAATGCAATAAAGCTAACTAAAAAATGAAAACTAAAAAATAGAAATAAGTAAAAAGATTGAATAAAATTAAAAAATGCAATTTTTTTTTATAATTTACTTTATTTGCAATATATGCCTTAGACTTTCAGGAAATTAGATGTTATAAGATAATGGCAGCGGTAGTTTTGCTTTTGTGCAAATCTACATAGAAATTATAATAACTTGTTAACTCGTACAGCTCATTCTTAAATTATTAAAATTCATTAGTACCTCAAGATTACTTTATTTCATTGTGGAGTTTATCTTAATATTTTTACTTAAGATTAACTTACCGTAATTTTACCTTAAGGTTTATAGGTTGAGTACTTTCATACTAGATGAATGGCAAGTCTAAGATATGATTGCGTTTTAACCGTATAGTTTTATTGGTTGCGCCTAATAAACAAATAGCAGCTAAATTAAAATTTTGAAACGAAAATTTTATCAAATATAATTTGAAATAAAGTAAAATTAAATAAAATAGGATTGCATCAAAAAATAAAATAAGTAAAAATTAAAAAATTAATAAGGCAAAATTGAATGCGAATCCAGCAAAGAAAGATTTTGTTCTCTTCAATAGGAAACAACAATCTCCTCCACTGCAAACAATAACTTTAAAAGGGGAATCATTACTTCTATCTGATTCAGCTAAATATCTAGGAGTTATTCTAGATAGGAAGTTGAGTTGGAAATTGAACATCGAAAACAGATGTAAAAAAGCTTTCATAGCTCTCTATACTTGTAAGAAAGCTATAGGCAAAACCTGGGGTTTTACACCTCGAATCATTTATTGGATATATACCTCGATCATCAAACCGATACTCTTCTACGGTGTGGTTGTATGGTGGACAGCACTCGAAAAACGGTATAGAGTAGCCACAATTGATCGAGTCCAAAGAACAGCCTGCCTTCTGATAACTGGATGCTTAAGTACAATCCCTACTAAGGCTCTAAATATGTTGCTTCACTTGTTCCCTATCGACCTGGCTGGCAAAGCGATTGCAGCGAAAGTAGCGACACGCATGAATGCTATATCGGAATGGAATAAGTATCTTGGCCATTCGGCCATACTGAACAGGAACACTGTTATCTCTTCCGATATAGACTATCATGTAAGTCTTCCATCACCACCCTTGCTATTCTCCTGTTCACTCCCAACTAGGGAAGAATGGAAGGCAAATCTTACCGAAATCGATGGCCCTCTGATTATATATACAGTTGGTTCAAAACAAGACGGTAAAGTGGGATTTGGAATATTTTCCAATTCCTTTCACATCAATCTATTATTTAGATTACCCAACTATTGTAGTGAAAACTCTCTTAGAAAATAGAATATCGAATAGAAAAATAGAATATCAAATATCGAGGACGAAGATAAGGAAGTATCGAGCAGACATTTGCTGTGCAGTTGTCCCGGTCTAGCCTGAAGTCGACTCGCTTTTCTAGGCTCTCCAACTATTGACAATCTTTCAGTACTCTCGGACCTGAAAATCGAAACTCTCATCAAATTCTCGAATCGAATTAATATCTTTGACCAAAATCTACAATAACAATCTCGGTTAGGTGGGGAAATCATATAACATAATGAGCTCTAGGGCAACACAACGGACCCAACTTGCGGTCTATGTGGGACTCCGATGCGGGGTCACCCTTAAACTAACCAACCAACCAAGCAAAGAAATAAAAAATATTTCAAAAATAAAATATGTGTAGCAATAAAGCAATATAAACACTATTTAAAAAAAATTAAGTAAAATGAAGTACTTAAAATAATAAAAAAATTTATAAATAAAATAAAGATTTATTAAAAATAAAACGATATGAAGTGAAAAAAATATAGAAAAATATAAAAATAAGGAAAAACTTAAAATAAATCAATACAAATATTATTTTAATCAAGTAAAATAAAATAAAGTTAATCCAAATAATTAAGGACAAAAGTTTTTAAACTAAATTTATAAACTTGTTTTTTTTTCAACATTAAATTAAAAAAATGGTGCTTTAATATTGCTGAAATTGAAATTTGAAAAAGTCAAGCCAAGGAGCACCAGGAGATTTGGTGGCTCCTAAAACCTTCAGGCTAAAAAGCCCATTGCATTTAAAGCGCTGGAAAGACGGTAAATAATCAAGGAGGGAAGGATAAAAGTATCAGAGAAAGAGATAGGAAAGAATAGAGACAGAGATAGAGATAGTCCTGTGAGAATTTTCCAGATTCTTCGGCAAATCTGTAAATATCTTCCAGTTTTAGAGAACGAATATTACTCATTCTCATGACATCGGAACCCAATACTCGTAGCCTTGCTCTAGCAAAGGCAGGACACTCACAGAGAAAGTGCTCAGTGCTATCCGCCTCCTCCAAGCACGACAGGCGTATAGAGTCCTCAATGATTCCAATGATGGTTAAATGCTGACCATCAACCGAACGTCTTTCCTTCCAAGTTTTAGTAGAAAGTTTGACAAGTTTGTCGGACTTGTCACAAAACACTTTGCAGTTCTGCCGCGATCTTGACCAGACCATCGCTCTTTATGTAGATTTCTTACATAATAGTTGATCCTATTCATGATTCCTGTTGAAATTATTCCGATTATTGGCTCTGGCCCTTGTGGGGGAACTGCTGATCCACGGTTGCCAAATTCATCGCCAATTTCGTTTCCTTGAACCCCGGAGTGTCCTGGAACCCATATAAGTACAAGCCTGTTCTGCCTTGCGACAGAATTAAGCTTCTTCTTATATTCTCGAACAATCTTTGAGGTTTTCTTTACCTTCTGCAGGGCCTTCAGCGCAGCCTGACTGTTACTGAAAACTCGAATTTATTTCCCGCTCCATCTCCTCTCGACTATCCATTTGGCTACTTTCAGGATTTTTCGGGAGGGTCAACTTCAGCGCCATTTTTAAAATTATTAAAATTGAAAAAAAAATTTTTATTTAATTTTTGTATGTAAAAGAAGTTAAATAAAAAGCCTAAAAAATTTAAATGTCGTTTTGCACATTATTTTTATTGTAAAAAAAAAATTCCTGAAAATACCCTAAGCGGGACACCTTAAGCGTGAAAATATCTCTTGCAAAAGAAGTACCTCTCGATACAGTTAACGATCAGCAAGCCACAGCCTTCATTAGCTCTTTCCTTCTCCGCAAAAATGTGGCGTGCGGTTTCCCGTTATGTTATTAAAATTATTTGGACAGTACTACAGTTGTTAATACACAAGTTTTATCCAAAAAATTTTCATCAGAATATTATACTCACAGACGTTCAGCGGGTGCCAATATTTTCTGTCTCATAATTTTGCCCCAAGGTATAGTCTGAAGGGACATAAACGTCGGTCACTACAAACCTGGCTGAATAAGGTTGCACTTAAATCTAATTTTAGAAATTTTTAGATGTATTGAACAGAAAACGAATATTTAAAACTTTTAAACAAATGCAAATTTTACGATCCAGTGCGAGAAAAATATGTCTACATTGGTTAAGAAATGAAGCAATAAGGGAAGGGCGCAAGTTACTGACATTGTTAAACTTGTAAGGACTAGAAGTCGTATAGAATCATACTCGTATAGCAAGGGCACCCAGTGATCGAGTAATAAGAATTGCTGGAGATTATAACCCAAACAGAAGACGTGCCCCGGAAAGAGCTCCGAAACGATGGAAGGAGAGCTGGATATCTACGTCAATTGAAGACACATAAAATATAATAAAAAGAATTTTATGTGTCTTCTATTTTATTTTTATTTTATTACATTGGAAGTGTGATTTTAATGAATTTTATGTTTACTCGTGTAATGAAATGTAATCTACATTATAGGCAAGTCCTATAACAAATCACAAAGAAAAAGAGGAACAAGAATTCATTTTGCTAAACTCTTTTGCCTGCTACAGTCCACTGTTCAATGGGTAACCGCACTTGAGAATCGATTCGAGTGTTTTGCAAATGGATTGCGAGCTTCTTTACCCCTTACTTGTATAAACAAAAAACAAAAAACCAAGCCAGTATTCCACAGTCACTACAAATACTAGACAAATGTAATAAAAATAGCTACAAGCGATAACAACAAAAATACCAAAATAATAAGATCTATACCGTGGCAGCAGTGGTTGTTGTACACTTGAAACAACCCACAAGCAAAGGGTTCTAGCTGGCAACAACAGCAGCAGCAGCAGCAGCAGCAGACAGCGAATAGTTGAAACACTACTCAAAGGATGCATTACATAGGAAGCAAAGTACCAAAGTGAGTGCAACTGTCAGTGAACGCGCTGAATACTCAGCACATGAACAGACAAACAGACTGCCAAGCCGTCAGGCGATTTGATTACACATGAAATAAATATAAATCAAAATAAATAAGTAAACAATTGACAAGATAGTGGCGCGTTGTGCGGCAGAGCTAACAGACTGACATAGAAATCAGAACAGACATGGAAATACGTACAGACACACAAGTGTAAATGTATGTGTGCATGTACAAATGAAAGCGTCAGTTTGAGCGATAGATGTGCGATAGTTGGGCGAAATGCACCAATTGGCTGACTGTCATGGTTGAGTGCTCCCTGGCGAGAGAGTTACTTTGACTAGCTGTCTGACAATTTGCTCTAAATCATCCTGTGAGTCTCCCTGTACGCACATATGTGTGTGCGTTTGTACTTATGCGAGTATTCAGGCAAAACGAGAAACATAAACAAATCTCCAGTTGTAACATCATCATTCAGGGTCACTTAAGGCACTAAAGTTGGGCTGTGCAAGTGCTGCTGCACTTAACACATACACTTACATACACACATACATACACACATACGTATATGCACATACCACTTCTGATATTCAGTGGAGTCTAGTGCACCCTAGCACTCTTTTAGGGGAGGAAGCGCGCTTGCTGCACGTGTTTATTTATTTGCTACTTTTCAATTTAAAGCTGTTGTGTTTTCTTTTGCTCTTATTATTTACCTCGAAACACGTGACGCTTATGTTGGCAAATAGTAATAAAATTTGCAGTCTGTCAAAACTTTTTCAGCCCAATTAAAGAGGGGTGGGAGGTGAAGCTGCCAAACGAAAATTCGCACAGCAAGCATGGCGCGCCAATAAGTGTTTGTAGGGTAGTAGTTATATTTGTTTTCAATTTACATCTCTTGGTTATTCGATGTGTATTTGTACGTAAGATTATTTTTTTTTATAACTTTTCGGAGTTTCTGCTCCCCGAAATACACTTTGATGGAAAACGAAAATATGTTTTGTAAGACTGCAGCAAGGAATACTTGAAATACTGTGAATGTGTATGTGAACTACATACGGGCAAATGCAATGCGTTAAATCACTTAAGGGGGAGCCTGGTTTATAAGGTCAAAAAAATTTTTTTTTTCATTTTAAGCGATTCCTAATATATTTCAGAATATTCACTTAAAGTTACAGAGCGTAATTCTCAATATTTCCGTAGATACAAAGCCAAAGTCAGGCGAGCGTTAGGTAGTTACGCTGTGACCGGACAGCTATAGTACAAACTTTATCTTCTTTTCTCGACTTTTCATTTTTATGATTTCTTTGAATTGGCGTACTTGAATGAAAAAAAACTAATGAACCTTTTGAAATGATCATAGCTTGTTCCTTTCAGTATAAAATTCTCTTCTATATGAACTAACAAAATAGATATGTATAAAAAAAAATTTTTCAAGATTTTTATACCAAGTTGAAGTGAATTTTTTTTTTATAGAAAGGCAGTTTTTTCTTTAAAACCTCCAAAAAGTTGAAATTTTGGAATTTCTCTCAGTTTTCTTAGTTCATCTAGAATAAAAAATAATGATAATTAGAAATCCATTTGAATTTTTTGCTTTAGATAATAATTACGAGCTGTATCTTGTACGCCAGTTGGAAACTCCAGCGTTGCAGCGCTCTACTAATTTCTATGTTAAACATATTTTTCAACTTATTTTAACCAGTACAAAAATTTTTTATACTTTTTAAATGTTCATTAAAAGACAGAAAAGGCTTTGCAGTCCTAAATTAATTTTTTCCTTAAAAAAAAAAATCGCAAAGAGGTGCAATTTTTAGACCTCATAAACCAGGCTCCCCTTAAATAACTACAGCACATGGACTTTCTGAATCGTTCCGATGTTGTATTTATTTATGTAGACGTGCGCAACTAAGTTCCCGCTGTTTGTAAATAGATGCCGCCAGCAGTGTGTGCTAGTCTATTCTAACATAACCTAAACGTCATAAACCAAGCTTAGACATTTGGTAAACAAACTTCTTCGGCACATTAGTGATTTTGTTTTGCTATCATCTACTTTTGGTTTGTGCAAATGTCTGATTTTGTGCCGAATAATCGTCATTTGCGGGAAGTGTTGATTTTCCTCTTTCATTCGAAAAAATCGGCGGCTGAAGCGCATCGAGAGCTACAAAAAGTTTATGGAGATGCTGTTTTAACTGAAACAACGTGCCGAGATTGTTTCCATCGCTTCAAAGACGCTGATTTTAATGTTGACGACAGTCCGCGTGAAGGAAGACCAAAAACCTTTGAAGACGCTGAATTGGCGGCATTGTGCAATGAGGATCCATGTCAAACGCCAGAAGAGCTTTTTGCTTCAGTATTAGGAGTTGCCCGCCTATCCATTTCCAAACATTTCCATCCTTCCAAAAGATGTCCAGCTCAGCATGCTTACCTGAAAAGGAAATCTGCCAAAACCGCCTTACATAAGGTAGTAGGGAACCTCTGCAAGGAAAATAATTCCATTTAGCGGCCTTTATTGGTATAGAGGGCGCTTGCAATAATGTTAGGGCTGAGTCAATTGTCACTGTACTAAGTAGGCTAGCGGTAGAAATACCTATTTGTCTTTGGATCGCGTCACTGCTAGGCTTTTTTCTACAGCTGTGGCGCGAGGAGCCAGAACCACTGGTTTTCTGCATAGGGATACATCACCTCTCCTCTGGGAAGTAGTTATTGATAAAGTTCTAACTCGTTTAAATTGAGGTCGGGTAAAGGTGGTAGCATATTGAGGACCCTTCATAAAAAAGCCATGAGTGCATTGGTGGCGGCATAAAGAGTCAAACAGCTCTCCATTTGTGGAAACCTCCACGCACACGAGGCACACCATAAATAGCAAGAGGAGGAAGGCCAATCACCCAAAAAGGGTGAAGCTAAGCGGGGTAAGCGAAAGCAAGCAAAAAAGAAATCCTTTATTTTTGTTTCTTATTTTAGGCAAATGATTTAAACTTATTTTATGGTTCATCCTTAGGACCAGTCAACTTTGATTATTTGTGTGATTTCATCGAAATTTTCAACATTTTCCTTAATATCATAAAGGCCTGAATGGAATTGACGAAACTAAACACGCACGTAATTAATTGCATAAACACCGTTCACGACGTCGGCGGCCTGACTTGTATTTTCGCCTTTATCAAAAAAAAACTGTAAAATGTACCGAATTTTCTCTTTGTTGACTTCCATTGTTAACTCCCTGTAACTTACAGCTCACAAGGTGAAATGTCACCTCGACAACGAGCATAAATTTACGAGATATCGATCACTACAGCCAGAAAAGCACCGAAAAAATAATGGGTTTCCTCTAATTAATATATTAGTTTGGAATAAGTTCGTCGTGTTTTTACCGAATACTTTTTTTTAAACAAAAACAATAATTGTATCAGTAAATCAATCAATCTATATATATAAAAATGAAATGATGTTCGTTCGTCCGCATTTTTTTGGGCCGATACGAGGCCAATTTTATTCTTTTTTCATATTATAGGGATCCACTAGGGGAAGGTTTTTAGCAAAAAAAAATTTCTTTTAAATATTTTCTTCATATGAAAAAAAGAAAAAATCAAAATATTGTCCAAAACAAAACTTGCTCGATTGTTAGATTAAAGTAAGTTTCGAATCGACATTCATTTTATGTGTACAACTTTTTTTGAATTTTTTGTATTTGTATTGTGATACAGAAATGTATTGTATACAGAAATTTCAAATGATTCGAATGAAATTTTTTTTTTTTTTTATTTCTTCCATAAAATATTACACCTGTCGTTAGACAATAAGTAATTTGATTTACAAAAAGATGGAATGAGAGTGATATTGAAGGGCCAATGCCCCCAAGCTCATTTAGAAGAAATATATACATATTATTTAAAAACAAGTGGTTAACAAACAATGATATATTCGATTAGTTGACAATTGATTACAAGGATTTTGCAAGATCTGTTGGTGTTTGACGGTTAAGCCGACTTTGGGTAGATTTTTCTTTATTTGGTAGTCTTCTCATCATAGGATTTGTATGCGTTAATAGTCTATTTTCTCTTCTTAGTCTTCTGCTAGCGCTTTGTATTGTTTCATCAATAGTATCGATGTCAAGGTCGCGATGAATATCTGCGTTAGGTATGTACCAAGGTGCATTAGTTAAGGTCCTAAGTATTTATGAAAATAATGTTTCAATTCAATTGAGCAATGCTTTCTTTGACCAATTCTATATGGAAATGAATGCGTTTGCAAACGATGTTTTCGGCTATGAACAAATGTTGGAATCGAATGAAAAAGGAAAGAAACGCGAAATGATAAAAAAAATTCTTGGAAAATTTAAAATGAATGGTGCTTCATTGGAAAAATTCAAAGGTAATAAGAACATACACAAGATAAAGTTAGAATTCGAATTTTTAGATTTATTTTGTTTATTTCTCATTTTTTTCAGAAGTACACCACACAACAACTCATTCCAACTCTGATTTTGAAATCCTGTTGGAATTGGTGATCGATAATTTTGTCACTATAATGGTCAATGGAAATTTGCGTGTATCAGACCCTGCATATTATTTACCATATCAACTTTTTATGGAACATATGGACCAAATGAACACAAAAAAATAATTTAGTTTTGTTTTGATTTTTTGCAACATTTTGGTTTTCAGTTAATACAATAAAAACAATACTGTTTTTTCGGGAACACAAAATTCTAAATTTATTACGTTGTTTGTTTAGAATTTTTTTAGAAAAAAAGTAAATTTTTTGGTTTTGAGGAAATTTGTTTATTGTTGCTATTTGTGAAAGCGTAGATATTTGTAAGTATTTGACTATAATCCTAAAAGTTAATGGAATACCACTATGACACATAGAAAACATTTTTTCAAAGGGGTGTTTTTCGAAAATTATAAAAAAAATTGTTTTAAAAAATTTTGAAGAAATAAAGTAAAATAAAAAAATTTCGAAAGCATGAAATTTTTTCAAAACCAAATTTTCCTCAAAAAGATAAAAGAAATTTCTTCGAAGAGGTGTTTTTCTAAAATTACAAAAAAAAAATTTCAAAAATTTTAAACAAATAAAATAAAATAAAACTTTTTCAAGGGTATGAAATTTTGTCAAAACAAAATTTTCTGAAAACCAAACAAAATTTAAAAAAAAAAATGGTGTTTTCAAAGCATTTCATATTCCACTATTAATAGAGAATACATTTTTTCGAGGGGGTGTTTTTCAAAGCGGACAAAAATCTTTTTTAACAAATCAATTTAAACTTTTACAAAAGTATGAAATTTTTTCAAGAACAAAATTTTCTCAAAAACGTTAAATTAAAAAAAAAATTGTTTTTTCAAAATATTTAATTTTCAGCAATTAACTGAGAAGAAATTTGTTAGAGCGAAGTGTTTTTCAAAACTTCAAAAAACACTTTTTAACCAAAAAAAATAAACCTTTTTTCAAAAACAACAGGAATGATAACATTGCCTAACAATTTCTGCACTTTTGCACAGTCTAAAGAGGCATTGATACAGAGTGTATTTCCAAACATAGTTCAACATTACAAAAACCTTGATTGGCTCAGCGAAAGAGCAATTTTAGCTGGGAAAAATAAGGACGTCAATGATATAAATTCAGCTATTTTAGATCAAATACCTGGTGACATAGTTGCGTATAAGTCAATGGACACTATTACTGATCAAGATGAGGTCGTAAATTATCCAACTGAATTCTTAAACTCACTCGATTTGCCAAGCTTACCACCTCATCTTCTTCTTCTTCTATCTATCTATATATATAAAAATGAAATGATGTTACGAGGCCAATTTTATTCGTTATTTTTTCATATTATAGGGATCCACTAGGGGAAGGTTTTTAGCAAAAAAAAATTTCTTTTAAATATTTTCTTCACATAAAAAAAAAGAAAAAATCAAAATATTGTACAAAACAAAACTTGCTCGATTCTTAGATTAAAGTAAATTTTGCAACTGAATTCTTTCTGCAAATTATGCAACTGAATTCTTAAACTCACTCGATTTGCCAGGCCTACCACCTCATAATTTACGATTAAAAATTGGAGCACCGATTATTATGCTGCGCAACATTAATTTGCCACGACTTTGCAACGGTACCAGACTTTGAAAGGGAAGTACAAAGAAGGAGAAGACGTTTTGATACCCAGAATTCCACTGATTCCAACGGATTTACCATTCGATTTCAAACGTTTGCAGTTCCCTATTCACCTTGTCTTCGCTATGACAATTAATAGGCGTAAGGGCAGTCTCTACAAATGTGCGGCATTAAGGGGTAACACCACTGTACACGCGTAAAATAAACACGATTTTTAAAGAATTTTTTTGTACAGAAGGAAAGTCAAAGGAATCACTCTGATTTGGGAAGTTATTACTTATATACTAAAATACAAAACTACAAAGTTTGATCGAAAAATTTTACAAAATGGCGGCATTGGAGACATTTTTGTAATGTGGTTTCTCTTGAAGGAGCTCCGCGGCACGCAGCACAGAGGGTGCAAATTTTAATCTGGAACAAAGAAACATTTTTTTTCTTAATTTAGATAAGAATAGCTAGAGAAACACGTAGGGGATTTAAAAAATATTTATTTTTGTGAAATTAGCAAGCATTTGAAGGAAAAAACTCTATTTTGGACTAAAAAAACGGCACTTAAATAATTATAACAATCGTTTAAATTAATCTATCGAAAATCCCCTACGCTCTTCTCTTAAGAAGGTTATTATACAGACGTAGTGAAAACCCTGATTAAAAATATTTAAAATTGTTTGAGTTATGCTGCGTGCCAATTTCAGAAAACGTGTTTTGAGAAAAACGCGTTTAAAGTTTGGAAATTTGGAGAAGTCGTTAGGTAGCAGTCACTAACGCTTGGTTAAAAGCTTAAAATATTTATGAAATAAACTTCGGTAACGTATAAAACTTTTTGTTCTGCATTTTAAAAGGTTAAAATAATTTTTTAAGCTTATAAAAAAAAAATCAATTTTTTGAAATTTCTACAGTGGTGTTACCCCTTAATTTAGGTAACCCAATTTTTTCTCATGGACAATTGTATGCAGCTTGCTCACAAGTAGGCAAACCATCGTCATTATTCATTTACGCGAAAGATGGAAAAACCAAAAACGTTGTTTACCAAAAAGTGTTACAATAAAGTTCGAATTAAATTGTATCAAAGAATTTGATTTGTTTCGTATTAATTTTATTCTCTTTCAGCAAATCATTGAATTTATCGCCTAGCGAAGTGGGCGAGGGTACGCTAGTTATATATACGCCGCTGCTGTTTACAACCTCTCGACCAATTTTTTCATGCCAGTTACCGAGCCAGTTTTTAAGGACCTCTTTGTTATTGAACCCACTTCTTTCTTTGCTTCATATTGTTGTATGGGCACCATTTCTCATGTCCCATAACGATTCGGTACAAAAAGTGCTGTTTATGACCGCGTCTTGCTCGATTGCGGGCGAGATGCTGAGATGCAATTTGGAGGCGACTTTCTTTGTTTTTTTCGTTGAGCTCTTGAGGCACGCAGGCTCCCAATTTTTAGATAAATCCCATTGAATGAAGGTGACTGAGAATCGTTTTATGATCGCAGCTCATTTTTTCCACCAGCTCACAACTGGTTTGGCGACCGTTCCCCTTCAAAAGTGATTTGAGACGCGCTGCATTGAATGCAGAAGGTCGTTCGCTGCGGGACGACGTTAAAGTCGCAATTTTTGAACTTTGCGAACCATTTCCATGCTGTTGACTCGCCTATGACACCTTCTCCATACACATGGCAAATGTCCCGGGCTGCTGCAGCAGCTTTTTGACCTCGATGAAGAGTAAACATGAGCAGGTGTCGAAAATGTTGACTTTTGCCTCCTGGGTATTTCATTTCTAAGCCTCAAAACTAATAAAATATTAAATAACTTAAAAAATACGAATAACATGGTTTTGTGGAGCAGAAAATACTTACCGTTTGCCAAATAGCAAACAAATCATTGTAAAATAAAAGAACATATAAAAACGCTATGAACTTATTCCCCAACCAAGTATTTATGTAGAGTTTTCTTAAAAAACATTACTATGATCAAATGTGTTACCAAACTTTTTAGACAAACCACCCAACTCACAAAGAAATTCAAATTTTCGATGGTCTGTGTTATTTAGTCCTTACTACCTCAAATCTTTCGTAGCTAAATTTATTAAAACATAATATCCACAAAACATCTACGCAATATTCATAAACTATTTACAGGATTTTGCATATGTTAACCAGGGATTACACACACAGATATGGCAGTACAATACATGTGAACGAATTTAAAGCATGAATAAAGTGCACACATAAACAGCTACGGCTCATCAAAGCTGTCAGCCATCAAAACCAGCTACTAGAACATCACATTTACGAGTAGTATAATGCCCGCCTATGGCCAAGCTAATTAAACCCGAAAGGGTTTTCAAGTGAACTGCAGGATATTGTGATTTCAGCCAAGCCATAGCACAGGATTTTCAATTAAAAATGTCATAAAACATTCGGAACGCAAGGACGACGTAAAGGTGTGAGTGCGTGTGGGTTCTGAAGTCCAAAGAACTTAAATTTACTTTATTTAATAATAAAATGCAAACGTGTGCACTACCAGAGAAGGCATAAATTAGATGTTAGATGCGTGTGTTTGTATATTTTCATGCGTAAATCAAAATACTGGGCGATATTAAGTTTGCGCCTGCAAGTGATGGACGCCACACTGACTGAATCGACTGAACTGACTGACTTCCTACGGGAAGTTTGCATGCATTTGTATGTGTATGCGTGGCAGTGTGCACGCAGTAAAGCTTGCTGACAGGGACGTGTTGCACGTGTCTAAAGGATTTAAAAGTAGGCAAATATGAATGTAAGATTATGTCTAATACGGCATAAGGGAGAGGCAAAAACAAGTGTACGTAGGTGTATTTGCAGACTAAAGGGAAAAGTTGATGGAATATGCACGAGTGCTTTGGTGTGCTGCAAATATTTGATTAGCTGCTTGGCTTTTTTTGAAACCAAACTTTGCATACAACCTACAGCCAGCTACACAAATAAATGTGGTATTAGAAGTATACACAAATACAGGCATATTTGTATGTTCACACATACATGCCTCCATACATAGATACATGCATATGGAATATCAATGGGGAAGAGAGTGAATGTTGAAGGGCGAACAAATTCTACGAATGAGCATTTTCACTTAGAGGCACTACACACACAGACACAGTGTACTGATCGACACGCAGTGGTGATAGCTCAGTGAATTCATTACTAGTTACGAAAGTGAATCAAGGGAATCGAGCCAGCGGAACAACTTTGACAAAATTAATTTCTACAAACAAACACAAATCAAATTCATCCACAACTTAATGCTCTTGAAAGATATTCAAATGCACTGCATTAAGCAACTTTAGCACTAAAACTTATTGGCAAGTTTTGACAATTTATTTCTCTCTAATTTTTATCTACTAATCTTTTTTTTTATAGATATATGAAGGGTTCTTCAAAAGTGATGTCTAGATGCCAGTGATAGATAATTCCTAGACGGCACTTTTTTATGCCATCTTTGGCATTTGTCAAGTAAACAGATGTACAATCATGATTCAGTGATAAAAGGTTTGTTCAGTAAGCAGCTTTCTCGTTCTCTCTTGACAAATTGGCTCTCTTAGCAAGACATTGGGTTGCTAGTTCTAAAAATTTTGAGTAAAAGTGGAGGAACAGTAAAATTTGTAACAAAAACATTTATTTTTCAATATAGTCTGCTGCCGAGAAACAATTCGCTAAAGAGTTCTCATCGTTATGTTCAGGACTATGGTAGTATGACATGGAGTACATACTGCTTAAGTCAGGACATGATAGAGTAATGGAGGCAATCCGAGATCGATAAAAGGGGAATTAAAAAAAATGTATTTCTTATGATGTGGTGATTTAGACGGAATTCATGTTTTGCGAACAGCTAGCATTTCCCAAAGAGTTCCAAGGAGAATAATTGGATGGTCCCGACGCGATCGATAACATTTCAGACCTCCTTATAAAAGAGGTGGAATTGACGGAACTTGTTTCCAATGAGCCCACCTTCCCATGGATGGATAAAATGTCCAGAGAAGGCTTAGCAAAGCACAGTACCAGCATGAAAAAGCTCCACATAAAACTGTACGTCCTTCAATTTGTGGAACAACATTAAGACGCGCACTACAAATAGAAGGAGGATCTCGGCCAAATACCTAACAGAATTGTACGTGCCAATTATTTATTTATTCTTAACAAAAAAGTTTCATACTGGCAAAACTTCGCAACTTCGCGATCGGTTTTAAATTTAAAAATTAGTTCACAAAATAAAATCTTAGATCAAGTGAGATAATTTCTTGTTTTTATATTAGACTTGGTAATTTTCGCTAATAAATTCTATTGGTACCATTTTTTACACTCAAATATTAATTAAAGCTAAATTGGCCGCCATGGAACCGCTCAAAAGATTTAACAAGTTTTCGAAAAAAGACTTCAATAAATATGTACTCAATTACCTGTATCAAAAACAATTGGTTACATGGGGATCTACACAGCACCAATACACTACATTTAATCCAAACAGGCTAAAACCCGACTATCCATGTTTGTTCGGCTACGTCTTGGGCACACGATTGCAAGCCACTCCTATATATTGAACTGAACTAACCGGCCAAACTGCCAGCACTGCCCTACATCACCACCACATCAATTCATCTTCTCGACAACTGCACACAATTTTCCACAGTAAGGAGCAATATTTTTGGGGACCAAATCCCATCATCACTATTAAAATATATATGCTACGAAAATATTATAAAAATATCAGATTACTTAGCACAGACCGATTTAAAGAAACTTATTTAACTAATTTACCATAACTTTACCTAGTTTGCCTGTAATTAATTCATAATTCTTTTTATAACAAATCAGAGAGCCGAAGGTCCTGGCAGCACGTGCTCCTATTCTCGTGTTAAAATAATTATATTATTATACCACGTTTGTAAATAAATAAATAAATAAATTTTTTATATCATTCATAAGTAACCTTTAATAATTGAATCATGATGTACAATGTTATCCAATAGAACAACGCGTTAAAGTTTTTGAAAATCATTATTAAAATGGTCGGTCTTTAAGAACAACGTATAGGGAAATTCGTAATTTTTTTTTTTGTGAAAATAATCGACCGAATGAGTTGCCAATTCAAAAGTTGGTGAAAAAATGTTTACGTGTAGACTGACATTTAAGTCATCATCATCAGCATAGTTCTTCGAGGTTCGTTGCGAAGCATAGAGCCAGACCAAATTTTTCCACTCCGTTATATTCCCTGCTGTTGCTTTTACCTGCTGCTATGCCAGATTTTTGTCTCGCTCTAGCTTTGCCTCAGTTCCGCTTACCCTGGGGATTCCAGTCTAGTGCCTGCCTGCTAATATGTGTAACTCCTTTGCGTAATGTATTTTCGAGCCACCTCCACTTGTGCTCTCTGATTTCTTCCGCCAGTGGTTTTGTTGGCATCGTCGATTTAAGTCGCCGCCAAATGCAAAAAGTCATGCAAAATTCGGCATTCAAAGCCTCATTTCTATAGTAGGACACATCATATATTACTGTGTTTTAGTCGATCAAATGCTTTCTTATACTCAATGAAAACAAAATACAGAGATTCTTGTAATTCGCTTATTTGATCAGTGATAGTCCGGAGAATGGTAATGTGGATATTTGATTTTTGACTGTGAAAACCAGCTTGTTGATCATTATGTCCAGAATGATTATGAAAAGCACTTTTAGGATAACAAATTTTTTTTTTTCCGTGTGGAGTTTCTTGTCTCTCATCGGGCGCGTCCCCAGGTGGCGGATAGAGGAAAACTCAGCATATATGCAGGGTGGATGGGAAACAAAATACCACTCGCGAGCGAACCTTAGGCCAACTAGGTTGTCTCGAAAAGTGTTTTGTTACATAAACCAAAAACAGAATTAGAATCACGGGAATTTTAATGGTGGACATTTGCATGATGTTATATTTCACATATATTTGTTACGGCCGCCGTAGCCAAAGGGGTTGGTGCGTGACTACCATTCGGCATTCAGAGAGAACGTAGATTCGAATCTCGGTGAAAGACCGAAATGCAGGAAAAGTTTTTTCTAATAGCGGTCGCCCCTCGGCAGGCAATGGCAAACCTCCGAGTGTATTTCTGCCATGAAAAAGCTTCTCATAAAAAAAAAAACAAAAAAGAGTGTATGCGCCAATTATATATATATCATATATATATTATTAGGAGCCGTTTTGAATAAAAATAGTGAAACTTAAAAGAATCTAAATTTTTACATTTTTATTTTAAAACAACATCTAGACGCGCCCTTTCAAGACCCGTTAGTTCATTCTTCTGCAAAAAATCTATACATCCAAATTTGAATTTTTATCGCTTTTTAATTTTGGGCGCTTAAGTGTATCAGATGATGATGTGAACATGGAATTTAAAGCTTAAAACTCTTTCGCTATTGGGCTTTTTGCAATTTTTCTTAAGAAATGTCCGGCAGTTATTTGTTCTCTAAGAATAATCTTAAATACGTTATTACCTTCCGCAATTTTTACGGAATATATTTTTCTTCCAGCGACTCGTTTCATTTGACCTTAATACACTCGTGTCTGTCATTCTCAAGGACATAATCTTATTGCACAGGCTTCTGCCAAGTAATCTGATTTGGTAATTTCTCCCTAGAGTTCTTCACCAAACTACCGATCCATAGGATGAAATTGGTCGTAAAACCGCGTATATAACCATAATGTATACTTGGGTTGAAGACCCCAACTTCTTCCTAACATACGTTTACAGCCATACAAAGCAATTCCTGTTTTCCTTACCTTTCAAAGTTTGAAGTCCAGAATTACCTCTAAGTACATTGCACTGGGGGAAAGTGAGAGAGTTTGAGCATTAATATTTGGTGGGGTAGAAATTGGTATCCTGTATCTGGTGGTAAATAACATAAGTTCTATTTTACGCGTGTTCAAATTTAAGCCACAGCCTGTAGCCCAATAGTTGAGCTCACCTAGCTTCCGATGTAATTAGCAACACATCATCAGCGTACGCCACCGCTTTTACCCTACTTCTATTAAATTTTATTAAGATTTTGCTAATCACACATAACCAAAGGTTAGGTAAGGTTAGCCTGGTTGGCATTGAGTCATGCATAGACCTTTTGGTCCCTAGCGATACCAGATGGAGACCGACCTCTATGAATACATACTGCAAGTAGACATCATGTAGGGTGCGGCCTACGTACTATGACCTGTTAGCATACCTATGATAGTTCTGCAGTCCTTTCGTGAGAGCATAAGCTCGAATTGAGTCAGTATTTTGCACTTTGTTCTACACATGACTTTCGATGTTTTGCATGTGGTCAGATTGGTCCACCTAGCTTCCACTCACTTTCTTATGTAGTCCTCTATTTTGTTGTATACTATATTTAGCAGTTTTTGCATGACCTTCTCTGGTTCAAATGGTAGTCTAATTGCACTTTTTGTTATGTCATCCACTATTTCGCTTCCTGTAATGTTTTTGTGACCAGGTACCAAATAGATATGCAGCCTTCTGTTTGCGGCTAGCCTTTCTATGGCTTCCCTGATCCATTGAATTTTTGGACTTGAAAAAATATGAGCTTATTGTTTTTATTGCTGCCTGACTGTCCACGTATGTATGTATTAATTATTGAGTTCTTTCTTGTTTTTGTGTAGGCCAGCTCAGTGGCTTTATCACAGCAAAAACTTCCGCTTGGAAAATACTGCTCTGGTCTGGCAGCTTGATAGGCTGCCTAGTCCCTAATTTTGAGCAGTTAATGCCTGCTCCCACTTTATCTAAAGTTTTAGAGCCGTCTGTGTAAATGCGAAAAGTTCTACGGCCAGGCTTCATGCCTCTTTGCCATCCCTCCTCTTCAATTCTAGTATGAAACCTTCTCTCCCAATTAAAGTACGGAGTCATGTATTCCGTGCAACCTGAACTCCTCTTTCCTATTGAGCTGTGCCCGAGGGTTTTACAAGTGAATACTCCAGCTACAACAGCCACAAATCTCCCCGCAGATTTCGTTGCCAGATTTTCCGCCATAAGGTCAATAGGTGGTATGCTACAGGTAAGTATCATTTCCAGCGCCGCCGTTGAAGTGGTTTTCATCGCTGCTCTTATGCACAGAGCAGCGAGTTGCTGAATCCTTTCCAGTGGCATTAAGCTCGTATGTCAATTTTCTTGTCACAGTCTAGCATACTAAGGCCCCATACAGCAATATTGGGCTAACTAGTGCCTTGTAGCACCAATGCATCAGAGAGGGTGAGAGACTCCAAGTAACGCCCAGCTTTCTTTTACATGCGTACAGCGCATTACTGGCCTTTTCACTCTTTCCTCAACATTGTCCTTCCACAGCAATTTACTGTCCAGTATTACTCCGAGGACACATAACCAAAGAAGTGGATATAAAATTCCCCCTAATAGAGTACCCTATGTACCCTCTTGGCTATGTTGCCCATATTGTTGCCCCTACTGATCCTTGCTTCTAGTATAGAGATGATCGATATTTAATATAAATATATGCACTTTCACTTAACAGAAACACACACTTCACTTTTACTTATGGTACTTGCACAGATGGAAGTTACTCACATAAAATATTATGGTTTTTTCAGATAACCGAATAATTTCTATAACCATTTATTATAACATTGCATAGTACAGCTAATTAAGTTGTTACCCCATCTGGCCTGTTTACAAACTCACAATTAAATGTTTTACGCCACCTAGAATACCAACCTGAGTTAAAAATCCTCAGTCATTAGCAAACAAAAAGGTTGGCGTATTTTAATGAAATACCAAAGAAGTATAGCCGTTTTTGCATCCACTCATACATACATACATACATACATGCGCTAACAGTTAACACATTGTGCATGCACGGACGCGCCAGGAAATTGATTTACATATCATTAAATAAAATTCCGCATGACAAAATAGAGAAAAGTCCCTTGAATGAGGAAATCAAAAATGCAGACAGTCCCAAAATATTTACGCCGCAATGTCTTTATAAAATTTTAATTTAATAATACGCGCTTGCCGCAGACACAAAGCGCTTTCTAACGGAGTATATATGTATATACATATTCATGTTACATATACATACTTACATAATTCAGACATTACGGCTGTACAGGCATGCCCAAATTTGTCGACATGCGAGTATTCTACGTCAGGCGAATGCACTCATGAATGGAGACACACAGAACTCTTTGTCTGCGAAAAATAGTAAAACAAGTGCTGAACAACAAAAACAATATATTTAGTTGTAAGAATGGACTAGTACAACAAAGTAAATTAAATCCGTGTAATGACGTCGATTCACACAAAGAACTCGAGACACTTTCTGTGCGCCACGAAATGAGGATGTTGTGGAAATATGTGTATATATATATACATATGTACTATATGTATGTGTGCGTGTGATCATATATGGGCATATGCTGTGTATGTACTCGCGTTGGGATCTTCATTTACGTCATTTAGTTACAAGAATGTGAAAATAATTTGTTTAAAAATTTGTGCAGTTGATAATTGTAGGGATTACTCTACAAAAGCCTTCAAAGCAGATGGTAGACGCCATGTCAAGCTGCACAAACTGCTTAGAAGGTATGTACATATGTACGTATATAAACGGGAATACTTACTAGTAGATCTCGTATACCGTCGCGTTAAAACTTTCATCTTTTGAGGCTATCCACGGATCAAGTCATTTTTTGATGTCTTCATGTGAATGGAAATGCTGGTCAGCATGTGCCATCGAGTATGGAGAATATGGAGGGTGGGTAGGATTTCCCACTTCAGTGTTTCCAGGTAGGTTTTAACGGGTTCGGCAAAGTGAGGCCGAGCGTTGTCATGCTGTAGAATCACTTTTTTATGCCTTTCCGCGTATTGCGGCCGCTTCTCACGCAGTACTCGGCTCCATCGCATCAATTTAAGTCGATACCGATCCCCAGTGATGGTTTAGCTTGGTTTTAACAGTTCATAATAAATAACACCAACTTGATCCCACCGAATACATAGAATATCCTTCGCTGCGTGAATATTCGGCCGAGGCGACGACTAAGAGGTATGACCGGGCAGTCCCCATGACTTTCTTTGCTTTGGATTACTATAATGAATCCATTTTTCAAAACCCGTCAGGATGCGGTAAAGAAAACCCTTCCTTTTTACCGCTGAAGCAGTTGTTCACAGGCGAAAAAACGACGTTCAACATCCCTTGGTTTTAACTCTTAAGGAACCCAAGCCCCCTGTTTCTGAATCATTCCCAGAGCATGCAATTGCTTGAAAATGGATTGGAGGGTAACTCCTAATACGGAAGCAAGCTCTTCTTGCGCTTGACACCGATTCTCATTGAGCAATGCCTCCAATTCAGCGTCTCCTTCGAAGGTTTTTGGTCTTCCTTCACGCGGACGGTCGTCAACATTAAAATCACCGTCTGTGAAACGTCGGAACCAATCTCGGCAAGTTGTTTCACTCAAAGCAGCATCTCCATAAACTTTTTGTAGCTCTCGACGCACTTCAGCCGCCGTTTTTTTTTTCGAATGAAAGAAGAAAATCAACACTTCCCGCCAATGACGATTATTCGGCACAAAATCAGACATTTTCACAAAACCAAAAGTAGATGATACCCAAATAAAATCACTAATGTGTCGAAGCAGTTTGTTTACCATATGTCTAAGCTTGGTTGGAGACGTTTAGGTTATGTTAGAATCGACTAGCATACACTGCTGGCGGCATCTATTTGCGCACCTAATAAAAAAAATGTTGTGTCTAAAAGTTATAGGGATCCCATTGTGGAACTTACAGAGATTTCTCAGCAAATCTCAGCTATTAGTAAAAAAATACGACAAAAATCTTAGGATTTTTTTTTTTAAATGTCAAAAAAATTTTTCTCAAAAGTATTTCTATTAAACATATTTCATACTAAAAAATTTCAAAAAAAAATTTAAATGTTAGTGTTTTATTTGTTATAATTTTTATTTTTATTTTTTTTCTCAAATTATTTTATTTTATATTTTGCTAGTTATGTTAAAGGTATGACCTCACCTGTTGACGTCCAAAAGAAAAGGGAGGTTTATTTTAGCTAACATAGGTTAGCTGCGGTTCAATATTAAACCTCGCTCACATATTACAACATGTCGTTCAGAGGAGA